>CANXYI010448714.1:0-15186 GCA_948208565.1 Hura crepitans
ATTTAACCTTCATAATATGGTATTTTTAGGTCTTTCCAAGCACATCCTAGGTTATTCTCATCCCAAGTCTAAGTGAGAAATTATGTAATTTTCATCATTTTCAAGCCCCTCAAAGTTTCATGACTAGTACACCTTGCCTCGGGCCTTGTAAAGGTGACCCAACACTCC
Organism: Hura crepitans; assembly: GCA_948208565.1. Lineage (NCBI taxonomy): Eukaryota > Viridiplantae > Streptophyta > Magnoliopsida > Malpighiales > Euphorbiaceae > Hura > Hura crepitans. The sequence goes on from CANXYI010448714.1 coordinate 169, forward strand.
AAGCACACTTTTTGAGCCTTAAAGGTACTGTTCATAGAGCTTTAACTTATGGGCATTACAATTCCACCCCTCTTAAGAAATTTCCTCCCCAAAATTACCTGAAGTAAATAGATGCAGATATTGACTTTTTATTTGTTCTTTAGGTTCCCACGTGGCTTCTTTTGTATTGTTGTGTTTCTAAAGTACTTTAACTAATGGAATAGTTTTATTTCTCAACTGCTTCACTTCTCAAGCCAGGATCTATACTGGTTCTTCATTATAGCTCAAATCTGGCTATGCCTTAAAGTCTATCACTAGAACTATATGGGAAGGATCTGATATCTACCTTCTAAGCATCGAAACATAAAGCACATAATGAATTTATTACAGTTTAGATGGCAAGGCTAATATGTATGCTAGTGGTCCCACTCTTTCTGTAATCTCATATGGCCTAATAAATAAAGGACTCAACTTCCCTTTTTTTACCAAATCTAGTTACTTTCTTCTATGAAGATACCTTTAAAAACACTCTATCACCCACTGCATATTCAATATCCCTTTGTTTCAGATTAACATAAGACTTCTATCTGTCAGTTGCAACTTTCAAGCTTCCTTTGATAACTTTAACTTTCTTCTCTGCATCTCTGATTAGGTCAACCTTTGAAATTTTATTTTCTCCAACTTCACTCTAACACAAAAGGAGTTTTACATCTTCTACCATATAGTGCTTTATAAGGTGCCATGCCCAAACTAGCTTGATAACTGCTATTGTATGCAAATTTAGCTAAGGACATGTACTGGTCCTAGCTACCTTTAAATTCAATAGCATGGCTATGCAACATATCTTTTAATACCTATATCACCCTTTTTAACTGTCCATCTATTTGAGGGTGAAATGTTATACTGTAAGTCAGTCTGGTGCCTAATGCCTCATGTAGTCTCTTCTAAAACTTGAAAGTGAATCGAGGGTCTCTATCTAAAATAATGGCCACTAGTACACCATATAGTCTCACAATTTGAACTATATACAGTCTGGCAAGTTTTTATAGAGAATAATCCATTCTAATAGGGATGAAGTGTGTTGTTTTAGTTAATCTATCCACAATAACCCACACAACATCACACTTATTCTAGGTCATAGGCAATCCTATTACAAAGTCCATTGTAACCTTTTCCCATTTCCATTCTAATATTGCTAGAGGATGCAACAATCTAAAAAGAACCTGATGCTCAGCTTTTACATATTGGCATGTTAAACATCTAGCCACATACTCTGCTACATCTCACTTCATACCTGACCACTAATATTGAGACTTCAAGTCTAAGTACATCTTTGTACTACCAGGGTGTATAGAATAAAAAGCTTCGTATGCCTCCTTCAGTATTCGTAATCTTAGGTCATTTATACTAGGTACACATAAACTGCCATGGTAATAAAAATATCCATCTTCACTCAGTTCAAACCCTGTTTCCTTCCCCTTTTTAACTTGACCCATAATCTATGGCAATTGTTTATCTTTGTCTTGTGTCTCCTTTATCTGTTGTCTAAAATCTGGTTTAATTTAAAGTTCAGCTAGAATAACATCTTCCCCTGTATATTATAGTTTGGCTTTCATCACATTCAAGGTTACCATAAACTTCCTGGTCAAAGCATCCACCACCATATTAGCTTTTCCTTGGTGGTAGTTTATCAAATAATCATAATCTTTAATCAATTCTTGTAACGACCCAAAAATTCTGACTCTCCTAAAGAGTACTTTTCGGGATAAATAGTGCTTTCCAAAAATTGAGTTACACTAAGTGCACAACTAGAGATTATTAATTATGAGAGAATTTTAGGCAAAGTTTAAGGCCAATCCAAAGTCTTTTGGGTGGTTAAAAATGCTAAAGAACATTTTACGGCAATGTCCTATGAATAGTGTAATAGGCAAAATTGAACCGTAAAATAAATTAAAAGTTGCTCAAAATAACTTGAAAATGTTGTAACCTAATACTCAAATCTTCTGAATAGTCCATTGGATTTCGAATCAAAAATTTCTAATATTGAGAAGTATTTTTACTTAATTTTCAAGAAAGAAAGTATAGTATTTTTTGGGTTTCCTTCGTTTTTTAGGCTCAAGATTTTAAGGGAATTTAGGGGAGGAATTTATCTAATTTTGGGGACAAAAATAAGGGAAATTTAGTTTCTCGATAGGGAATAAACATTTTACTAATTTTTGGGGAAAAATAATTTTTAAAAATTATAAATACCCAATTCCCTCTATTTCTCTCCATTTCCACCCAAATCACCCCTCACCTTTCCCTCTAAGCTGACACACTCTTCCTTTCCCCTCTCCTCCTTTTCTGTCATCATACTCTCAAAACCACCCTTAAAATCTTATCCCAAAGATTTTATCATCTCGAAAGGAATCTGTAGACACTAAAAAACTTGAATTTGGTAGAGTAACTTAAGAGGGATCGCGGTTTCCCTCCCGAGGTGAATAGTGCACATTTAACAATCAAGTAATTTTCTTTCAATTTTAATATTTTTCCTAGGTTCCTTGGGTGCTCAAAAAAGTATATATAGGCTGAGTTTTCTACAATTTTATATGATTTTTCTAAAAATGGTACCTAGTTAAATTTGTATGTGCAAACTCGAATCGAGCTTCCTAAGGCAAGAAAAAGGCCTAAGAGGGCATCAGGCATCCTAGATAACCTATCTCAGTATGTGTAATCACTTTAATTTGAATGAAATGCATACAAATCTATTATGCACATTTTTTACATAAATTGGCAATTAATGTAATAATGTGTAATAAATGCATTTTTGGGCATGAATGACATAAATAAATGATGAATGCATGTAACATGTTAGCCTAAAACTTATTATGCATGTGTGATGCATAATTATGGTGAAATCAAGTAATAAAGGCATTATGTGAATTTATGCATTTATTGATGTTGTATGTAAGTAATGTGCACATGTGTGTGTGTCATTAATGGATGATAATATATGCATTTAAATGGCATGAATAAGATCCTAATGGTGAGAGTATCTTAGCCGAATGGTCATTAAATGATGGCATGCTCATATATGTAGTAATATGACCATATAATGCCAATATACGATATTGATGCTATATAATCAAGTATAGTCGATTTGAAGTATATGGATGTGATATTAAACATCTAAGCATAATTTCTAATTGTAAATGTGTGTGTGTGTGATTTAATAGCCTTGGGTATGTGGAGGCCAAAAATTCATACATATGGGCCATATATGCATTTTGTGATTTCTAGCATGTGCATTTATCTATAAAGCTTACTTTAGCTTTGAATGCCTTTATATGTGTTTACATATGTCAAATGTAGGTGTGTATGTGCTCATACTGATGGCCAAATGCCATCTTGAATGTTGTATGGTTTATTGCCATATATGTAGTCATCTAATGTATGCATATCACTAAATATCGATATTATGTGTAAAATGACATGTAATACGGAATGTGATTGTTGTGCATAACCATGATGCATTAGACATTATAAAGCATGTTAATGACGAAAGTAATGGCATGAAATATGATTATGATGTCGAAAAATGATTCTAGCTTTTACACCTTGGCAATGTGACCATTTGGTGTTATTGAGCTCATGTAAGCCTAAATTGGCTATGCTATGTATTATATGTAATGACCTGAAAATTTTGACTCTCATGAATAGTACTTCTCAGGATGCATAATACTTCTCAAAACTTGGGTCGCACAAAGTGTACTGACAGGGAGTATTAATTATAAGAGAATTTGGGGCAAAGTTTGAAGCCAATCTAAAGTCATTTAGATGGTTAAAAATGCTAAAGAACATTTTACGGCAGTGTCCTGTGAATAGTGCTGTAGGCAAAGCAGAACCGTAAAATAATTTAAAAGTTGCTTAAAATAAACTGAAAATGTTACAACTTGATACTCAAATATTTTGAATAGTCCATTGGCTTTGGAATCGGAATTTTATAATATCGAAAAGAATTTTTACTTAATTTTTGGAAAAGAAAATATGGTAATTTTTTAGATTTTCTTCATTTTTCAAGCTCAAGAGTTTAAGGGAATTTAGAGGAGGAATTTATTTAATTTTAGGGACAGAAATGAGGGAATTTCAGTTTTTCAAAAGAGGATAAAATTTTTATGAAATTTGGGAAATTAATTTTTAAAAACTATAAATACCTAATTCCTTCTAAATCCCTCCATTTCCATCCATTTCCCTCTCCCAAATCCCTTCAAAGCTGACACCCCTATCTCTCTCCTTCTCCTTAATTTTTCTTCCTCTACACACTAATCCGCCATCAAAAATTGATCCCGATGGATAAAGCTAACCGAGCCGAACTCGTAGACGCTAAGAAGTCACAGTTTGGCGGAGTAACTTGAGAGGAATTGTGATTTCCCTCCTGAGGTGAATAGTGCTCATCCAGCAGTCAAGTAATTTTCTTTTAACTTTAATATTTTACCTAGGTTCCTTAAGTGCCTAAGAGAGTATTTATAGTCTCATTTTAATTTTTCAGATTTTTTATGAATTTTTAAAAATCAAACCTATTTGTATTTATGGCAAAAACTCGAACCGAGCTTCCCAGGGTAAGGAAAAGGCCTAGGAGAGCATCATGCATCCCGAATGACCTATCTCAATATGTGTAATCACATTAAATTGAGTAAAAGAGCATGATCATGAATATGGCATTAGGATATAAATGTTATATTTAATGTATTATTATGTATTAATGATTATATAATGTGATTAAGATTTATGGATGATGAATATATGTAATTAGTAGCTGAATGCGTTATTTATGCTTGAGATATTACAATTAAGTGTTGAAATACATATTGAATACATTATGTGTAAATAATATAAGTATGGGAATTCTTGAGTGATGTTAAAGTATACATAAATAAGGTATAAATACGATATATGTATGTGAAACGGTGGTTCATATGCTTAAGGGCCAAAAATGCAATGTAATGAGTTTAAGTGTATTTCGGGACATATATATGTAAACCAACCTAAATGGCTAGTTTTTGCTATAATGACTTTTTTGTGTATGCAAATGAAATGAATAGAATGTGTATAATACTATAATGATAATGAACAATCTTTTAAAAGGCCACAGACTTATAAGCAAGCTAATGAAACTTTTATGGCTAAATGTGGATGCATGTGATGCATTAGACATCATATTGCATGTTAATGATAAATGTGATGGTATAATACGTGATTATGATACTAGATGATAGTTCTAGCTTTTACACCTAGGCTATGTGTCTTTTTGGTGTTTTTGAGCTTATGTAAGCCTAATTTGGCTATGTTATGTATTAATTGATACATGCTGCTTGACATGAGCATTTAGGCCTTACTAAGGTGCGAAATAGCCAAGGTGACTAGTTTATGCAAGTTAAAGCATAAACAACAATATATATATATGGAAAATAACTAAAATGAGATAAATTAACGAGTTTTAATGATACTTATACATTTAGACAACCTAGTTTAGATAGGTTGACCAGTCAATTAGGATTTAGCAGTTGCCATACTTACTTTTAAGTATGAGACCTACAGGTCAATGTCTATATGTCGATGGGCATGAGTGCCTTTAGGCCACTTATTCTACGTACCTTTAGGTGCGAGTGCCTTCAGGTTGCTTATTCTATGTATCTGTGGATATGAGTGCCTACGGGCCACTTAGCCGTACCTTCGGGTGCGAGTGCCTACGGGCCACTTAGCCGTACCTTCGGGTGCGAGTGCCTTCGGGCCAATAGTATTCACTATCCAGCCTTGGATAGTTATCTTTTTAGTATGGGCATAAGTTAAACATAAAATAATGGTAATTGCAACTTAAATGATGCATTATGTGTGATATTGATGTTTATGACATAATGATGGGTTAAAGCTAAGAGTATGATATATTTGGTATATTATGGAGTCTATTACTCATAAAATTGATGTATTGGCATATATAGGGTCATGAAACCTAAACATGTGGTAATGGCGTATATGCATGAGTATGGTTCAAATTGTATGTTATTATACTCTCTACATGAATAATTGAGTATGGGTATAATTTTGAATGATATATAAGCGCTTCACGCATATGGTTGATTTTAAGTATGATGAGAGTAATTATGTTGTGAATGTGGACATAATGTGGCTTATGTGTATTTTTTTAAAGGCAACTAAGTGCATTAAAAATGCATAATGATATGAGATTCATAAGGTATACATCTGTGTGATAATAAATGTTTTACTGGTATATTTATCACATAATTGCATGCTTAAACTGTCATATTCAAGTTAAAGTGATAACACCACTAAGCGAAAGCTTACCACATTGCTTGTTTGTGATGCGTAGGTAATAAGGCAACATATTAGAGCCAAAGCTTCTGCACTATAGGAGGCTTTTTGAAGATAGCCCCTATATGGGTATTTTGATCATTTGTAATAGTGTAATGATGTAAATGTAAGTATTGATAGTGTGCTCTTGTGATTCTGGAGGGATTAGGCCTAATCTATAATTTAGGGTGGTTTTTGTAACTAAAAGTGTAATTATTGTATAAACTTTATTTTCTCATATGGATTATGTGATAACCCTTGAAGTTGCATGTGAGAATGTTGTCTGATGTTAAGCCTAAGGCTCTGTGTTTTTCTAATGTGTTTGGAGGGTCAAGAGGACCTATTTAGAGTTAAGGTGTGTTGTATGTCTTTATAGAAGTGTTTTTATCAAGTTTACTATTTGGGAAAGTGTCCCAGTACAGCCGTTATGCTACCGAATTTTTGACACAATGACCCAATTAGTTGCCTTGTAAAGCATGCCAAATGGTTTTTAGTGTTTTTTACAACTCTATAAGTAAAGAAATCATTTAATTAATAAAATTTTTAATTTTATTGGGTTTTAATGGGTAGCAAAATCGAATATCGATATGCATACACGCTCTCTATTCAGGTCGAGTGTACAAAGCAGGTAGGGGGCATCACACTTTATGATACATGCTACTTGGCATGAGTGTTTAGGCTTTGCTATGGTACGAAAGGGCCAATTTGATCAGTTTACGCAAGTTGAGACATAAATAATGTTATATATTAAAAAATGGTTAAAATGAGATAAATCAGTAAGTTTAATGATGCATATACAGTTAGACAACCTACTTTGGATAGGTTGACTAATTAACTAGGATTTAACAGCTGCAATATTTAACTTCGAGTAGAAGATCTACGAGTTAATGTTTAAACATCAACAGGCACTAGGCTTTCGAGCTAATGTTCTTATGCACCTTTAAGTGTGAAGTGCCTTCGGGTGCAATGTTTTACACACCTTCAGGTGTGAAGTGCCTTTTGGTGTAATGTTTTATGCACCTTCGGGTGTGAAGCGCCTTCAGGTGCAATGGTTTATACACTTTTGGGTGTGAAGCACCTTCGAGTGCAATGTTATCCACTATCTAGCCTTGGATAGTTTTCTCTTTAGTATGGGTATGAGTTAAACAAATAATAAGGATAATTGTGATATAAGCATAAGTTAAGCGTAAAATAATAGTATTTGCAGCTTAAATGATGTGTTATGTGTGACATTGATAATTTTGACATAATAATAGGTTAAACCTAAGAATATGATATATGTGTTATAATGTGGAGTTTAATACTCATAAATTGATGTGTAGGTGTATATAGGGTCTCAAAACCCGAATATATGGTAATAATGCATATGTATGGTTATGATTTGAAATGCATATTATTATACTCGCTATAATGTGTAATTGAGTATGTGTATACTTTTGAATGATATATGAGTAAATTATGCATATGGTTGATTGTAATTATGTTAAGAGCAATTATGTTGTGATTATAGACATAATGTGGCTTGCATGTTTTTAAAGGCAAGTATGTGCATAAAAAATGCATAATTATGTGATATTCATAATGTGTACATATGTATGATAGTAAATAATTAACTTGACGTATATTGCATAAGTGTATGCTTAAACTGTCATTTTCAAGTTAAAGTGATTACACCACTAAATGAAAGCTTAGCGCATTGCCTATTTGGAATGTGTAGGTAATAGAGTAACAGATTAGAGTCAAAGATTTTGCCCCACATGAGAACACAAAGGCTGCCCTTCTTTGGTACTTTTTGGTTTCATTTTGTAAAATGATGATGATGTAAATATAGTTTAGTGTCACTCTTGTGATTCTAGAGGGATTGGGCCTAATCTGTAAACATGGGTCAATTTTGTAACTAAAACTATATTATTGTAAAAGCTTTATTTTTCTCGCATGGATTGTATGATAACTCATGATATTGCATGTGAGAATGCTATCTAAGTTAAGCCTGACGCTCTATGATTTTTTCCTAATGAGTTTAGAGGGTGAGGACCCATTTAGAGTTAAGATGTGTTGTATGTCTTTATAGAAATGTTTTTAACAAGTTCAACTATTTGGGAAAGTGTCCCGGTACAACCATTATGCTACCAAATTTTTAACACGATGACCCCATTAGTTGCCACATAAAGCATGCCAAAATGATTTTTAGTGCTTTCACAACTCCATAAGTCAATTAATCTTTTAATTAATAAAAGTGTTAATTTAAATAGATTTTATGGGTAGTAGAATCAGATATCGATTTGCATGTGGCGCTCCCTATTCGGGTTTGGTGTATCGAATGAGTAAAAGGTTTCACATTTCTCAACATCTACCTTACTATAACAGCTGATATTACATTAGATAGAAAGTATGCTCTCTCTCCTATAATTGTAGTTTCAGCTCTATCATCAACCTTGAAAGTTAATCTCTACTGCTTGTAATCCAAAATCAATTGATGCTTGGACAACCAATCCATGCCTAATATCAAGTTAAACTACTTAAAGGTAGTTCTATTAGATCAACTACAAACTAGTGATCTTGTATCCTTAAAAGACACTCTTTATAAACTCTATCAACTACCGCATGATGGCCTATGGGGTTACTAACCATAATCTCTAGGTCAAGTGGTCTTGAAACTAAACCCCAATCTCATGCCCATGATATGCAAATAAAAGAATGTGTAAACCCAAAATCAATTAAAGCCAAAATAGGTGAATAGAAAAGAAAGAAAGTACCAAGAATGACATTTGGCTCATCAGCCTTTTCCTCTACTCTAATGGTATACTGTCGGGCAAAAGCTCTGGACTCAGCTCTCAACTTTGATATTTCCCTTTGATTTTCTTTTGTTTTCCCTTTTTTATCTCACTGATGTCCTCTAGTAGATATAGGTGTAGATCTCTTCTAGCACTAGGTTTTTTTATATAATCTCTGCAAAAATGATTATGTGAACCACACCCATAACAAACACCTATCTTGTTCCTCTAACACTCCTCCTTAGTTCACTTATGGCAAGTCAGTCATGAATATATCAAGCCACACTTAACTATAAACCCTAGTGTACAAGTAGCCTATGATTGCTACTATCCATTCTTACTTTAAATTCCTCTATATTGACTTCTAGGTCTGGCCTTGTCTCTGAGTTTGCTATGAAGCCCTAAACTAATAGCCCTTAAACTTTATGCCTAACTGTGGAGTTGCACTAAATGCTCATTTTCTGATGATCTCTTCTTTTGATAAAACTCTTTCTTCTCCTTCTGTACCCTTACTATATAATGCATACTGAAACTAGCTAAGAGAAGTCTCTGATCTTCTTGAAGACCATATGAGATTTGATGTCTACATGTAAGCCTTTCTCAAACCACTTGTACTTGTCATCTTTAGTGGCTATAGTCTCATTGGCATATTTGTTGAGCATGGTGAACTCCTTCTCATATTCCCTGATGAACTTATGTTCTTGCTTGAGGTCTATAAACTACTATCTTCTATTATCTAGATAATCCTCTAGAATATACTTCTTATGGAATTTTAATAGAATGAAATCCCATGTAATCTCCTTCTCAGTCTTATACTTAGTCAAATCTTTCCATCACTTTGATGCCTCTTTTTATAAGAGCGATGTGGAATATATTACTTTCTCCTCTGGGGTACACCTCATCTACTTCATAATCTTTTTTGTATGATCCAACCAATACTCTGCCTTTCCAAGCTTTATCTTGCCTTTTCCCTTGAAATCTTTAGCTCTAATTTTTTTTAACTCTTTTTAGATAAGTCTTTTGGAGAGCTAATTAAACCTCTAGATGTTGTGCTAGTGGTGGAGCAGCAGTTATAGCCTATTGCAACAAGTGTAACATCTCCTGTAGAAATAATAATGGAGCTTGTCCTATTGACGGTGCATACCCATGGCACTACTCAAAGTAGATACAACCCTGATAGCCTCTAGTGCTATAGTCATCTGAGTATGACTCACAACTTCCTCATCGCTGTGATATGCTAAAGCACTCATCTCATCTATAGGTAAGAGAACAAATCATAAGCCTTGATATCATAAATTATGTGATGTACACTTTAGACTCTAAAGCACTCATAAATTAACTAAGAATGCCTAATTCAGAGCTCTTATACCACCAATTATGACACCACCCCTTACTCAGTCCGATCGCTAAGCCAACTAAAGAGTGTGCACATAAATGCATCATCCGAACTCAATATCCTTTATCCAAAATCATTATTTTGTTTGAAAGCACATTTTATCACATGCCATACTTATAGAAATATGGGTTACCAAAAATTTTCCCAAAATATAGTTACAATTCATTTTCAGGAATTTTTGTGTCGAAAACCCAACAGCATAGTGGTTGTACCAGGAAACTTTCTTGAAAATGAATAGTAACCTGCAAATCAAACACCACTTCTATAAATCATTTTCCCCACTTTTATGATCCTTTGATCACTCTAATAGCACACATCAACATATCAATCAATCTCAACCTCATGAAGAGATATCATGCAACACAACAAATTAAAAATAGTTTTAAGAGGCTTTATAGACCATAAAGTTCAAAAAGATTACTTCAAATATAATTTAGTCCCATTTCCCATTATATACAATACATGAGTTCTTAACCTATACATCACATAATTCTAGATATAAAAACCAAAAAATAATACCAAAAGAAGCAATCTTCTCTCGATACACTTGAAGTCTCGAGGCTTGTGCTCAACTTGTCCTTTTACCTATGCATTGCAAAACAAACGATATGCTAAGAAATAACTTAGTGGTGTAATCAAATTAACTTGTACATTTATGCCTTTATTATGTCATATAAAATATAAATGAACATAATCATTCACAATATTACTTTATATGCCACATTAGCCAAAGTATGTATAAATACATTTACATAGCATAAACATACTCAATACTCATCCAATATCATACATTATGCATAAGAGCTTGCCATTTTAACATCGTTATGTATTAACTGATTAACTTACATTAAATCTATTTTATTATGCCCATTTTAGAGTAAAACAATTATCTAATGGATAACGGGATCATAATGTGTAGTGGCCCTCATTAAGGACCTTACGACTATTACACCAGCATGACTGTGCAGTGGCCCTCTTGGACCTTACCAGCTGCTACACCAATATAGGGGTATATGTAGTGACCTGATTGGACCTTAGTGGTAGCTACACCCGCATGGATTAAAAGATCAAAAAATATAAAAATCTATGGGTCAGACATTTTATAATGGCCTAAAAATCCTGACTCTCGTGAATAATACTTCCCAAGATGAATAGTGCTTCCTAAGACTCGAGTCGCACTAAGTGTACTGATGGGAAGTATTAATTACAAGAGAATATTAGGCAAAGTTTGAAGTCAATCTGAAATTGTTCGGATGGTTAAAAATGTTAATTAAGATTTTATGGTAGTGTCCTATGAATAGTACCACAGGCAAAGTTAAACCCTAAAATAAATAAAAAGTTGCTCAAAATAATCCAAAAATATTACAACCTGATACTCAAATATTCCAAATAGTCTAATGGCTTTGAAATCAGAATTTTTTGATTTCGAAAAGTATTTTTCCTAATTTTTGAGACAGAAAATATATTAATTTTTTGGGTTATTGTTGAAATTTGGTCTCAAGATTTTGAGAGGATTTAGAGCTTGGATTTATGAAATTTTAGGGATAGGAATTGAGGAAAACTAACTTTTTTATAGGTTATAATAATTTTTTAAAGCAAAGAAAAATATTATTTGTGGAAAGTATAAAAGGAGAAATTTTCTCCTTCACCCTCACACACCACAAATTTTCCTCCTCTCCTCCTCCACACCCATTTTTCACCCACTCTCCCTTTCTTTTTCTTTCTTTGATTTCTCCTCCCTTAAGCTGACCCACCTTACGAGTTTATACCTGAAATGACGAGCATTCTAAGATGAGTCCGTGGACACCAAAATCATCCAGAACGACGGAGTATTTTGAGAGGAAAATCAAGAAGAAAATTGAAGTGAATAGTAACTTTCTCTCTCTTGGGTTTTCTTTTTTTGCAAATTTTATTTTTCACTAGTTCCTAAGATGTTGTAGAGCATGTATCTAGGCTTGAAATATTTTTTTGACTTTTAGATTATTTTATAATATTTATTAAAGTTCGTACCCTTTTGTATTCATAAGTGAGACAACAACCCAAGCCTCTCGAGGCAAAGAGAAGGCATAAGCCGACTTCGGGGGTCCCGTACAACCTTGTATGGTACGTGTAATCACTTTAAATTGGCTAGAATTTGCATTAAATGTGTAAATTATTTTATGTCCATATTAGAATTAATGGTATTAAATGCATAAAAATGCAATAAATGTTATAATTGAAATGTGTTATAAATGGAATGATAAATGCATGATATGAGATGATTATGAGTGATGAAATTTTGGGAATGTTGTTTTTAAGCTTGTAAATGCTTTATGCGAGATAAAAATCGAATATGCCATATTGTGTGTGGCATCACTAGAAATGCATGCGTATGATTATTTTATGATTTGAAACATATATAATAGATGTAATAGGTACTAGAATGCCATAAAATAACTTGTTATACCTATGTGTGGCATTATGCCCATTTGAACTAAAAAAATGTGATAATGAGTATGCACATCTTCTTATCGACGTGGAAATGTCGTGTGTGCATGAATGCAATATGTTGCTATGCTTAAAATGGATTTTTAACATATAATGATTATGTATGTGTGATATATGCATGATGAGGCAAGATATGACCAATTGAAGGTTAATATCCAAAATTGCCATGGTATGAACATTTGTATTGATATATGTGTCTTTATGTGACATAATGATATGAAGTTGTGACTGATGTCATTACACCTCAAGAAATGGAACCTACGGGTGTAATGGACATCAATAGGCCTAAGTTGGCCAAGTGTACATGTTTAGGCCATACAATAATGCATTAAGGCCAATGTGATTTTAATAAAACATAATGATATGAAATGTGAAATTGGTTAAATTGACATATATGACATGTTTAATGATGCCTATATAGTTAGACAACTTAGTTTGGATAGGTTGATCGATTAACTAGGATTGTAGTGGCTGCTAGCATACCTTTGGGTATAAGACCTATGGGTTATTGATTTATGTGCCGATGAGCATGAGAGCCTTCGAGCCTAAGATTTACTTGCTAATATGCATGAGAGCCTTCGGCCCTAAGTTACATACTTACTTGGTATAAGAGCCTTTGGGCCTAAGTGTACTTACCTATATGGTATAAGAGCCTTTGGGCCTAAGTTACCCATCTATGGATGTGGAGAGCCTTCGGGCCTAAGTTACGTATCTTTAGATGTAGAGAGCCTTTGGGTCTAAGTAATTCCATTATCCAATCCTAGTTAGTTATCTTAAGGATATGGGCATTGGTTAAATGATTAAAATGGCTTAAAATGCATAAATTGAGATTGTATGTTAAATGGCATTAATATGTGATATGTGAGCATAATGAGGCTTAATAACTCAAAACTGGTCTTGAGATGTTGTGTTTATTATCACTTGTATGACTATTTATGGTGATTATATGTGTATATATCAAAAAATACTAATATGGACAGTTATGAGGTGCATAATGGCACTTATGATCGAAAAATAGGTATGTCAATATTCTTTGCCATATATGAGTTTGGTAAGGCATTTTTACAAGCTATCATGATACAATATGGCATTTACTATGCCTTATGGTCTAAAAATGGCTATTACATGATAATTGTGATTTTGGCATATATAATGCTTAAAGAATAAGACATTATGTATGTGGTGTATTATGTTAATAATATGGGGGTTATTTAATGTTTATTAATGCCTTGGTAATTGTGCCATCAAATGCATTATTTATGCTTGCCATACTCATATTGACATTCAAGACACCAAAATCACATGTTTGAGATATTAGCCCGAATATGGCTTGTGTTGCATATAAGTCACCAAAAATGCATGTTGTAATTTATTAAGTATGAAAATGGCTTGTATGCATAAATGGTATGTTAAACTAATCTTTTTACAAGTTAAAGTGATTACACCACTAAGCAAAAGCTTAGCACATTGCTTGTTTGCGATGCATAGGTAACAGGGTAGTAGATTAAAGCTAAAGCTTTTATATACAGGAGACACAAAGATAACCCCTACGTAGGTATTTTTATAATCTTTTTGGTAGTAGTAATGTGATGTAAATGTAATGTTTATATAGTTAGTGTGCTTTTGTGATCCCAGAGGGATTGGGTCTAATCTATGTTTTGCAATGGGATTTTGTATTAAATATTTAACTGTGGATTTTAATTTCTATTTCTCATATGCTATGTGATGATTATTAAGTTTGCATGTGAGATTGTTGATTGTGGAGAGCCTAAGGCTCATTGTGTTTATGATGTGATTTAGAGGGTCAACAGGACCCATGTGAGTTAGAGTTGTATGTTGTGATTATATAAAAGTGTTTTTAAATAGGTAAAAATTTGGGAAAGTATCCCGGTACAACCGTTATGCTATCGGATTTCTGACACAATGACCCTAATATTTACCTCGATTTACATGCTAAAAAGGTTTTTAAAGTTTTATGTCTTTTCCAAGTCAAGAAATGTTTTCTTATATAAAAGTTTTAAATTTTAAGTGATT
>CANXYI010448885.1:0-10870 GCA_948208565.1 Hura crepitans
TGATAATCATACTACACATTCTAATTTGCAAAAATAAGCAGTACATTCCAATTCAAAAATTCAATTCCAACATTAAAAAGATTAGCTAACTTAAAATTATTTTTCTTATAGATTTTAAAATTATTTTTCTTATAGATAATGGAGACTCTAAGCAGCAAATTGAATATCACCCAAATCAAGTTGAGAAGCAATTTCCTCCAACTGTTTCCTCACACTCAAATCAATCAGTTTAGATCCAGAACTTCCATACCTCACAGTGAATCCAGCCACCAAGCTCGGATCAATCACAGTCTTTATCCTCACGTTCTTAGCTCCTGTTAGCTTCTGTACTTGCTTCGCTATCTGAGCCAAGTGCTGTGACTCCAGTTTCACCACTGAACTCACTATTGCCAGCTCTGTGTCGGTTATTATATTATACACCTTCTCGAATTCCTTCACTATATCCTTCACCAACTCGATCCGCTTCGCCTCCACCAATATGTTCAAGAAATTTGCCGTGTGCGGCTGAAGCTCCGACGATTTCGTTATGTCGTCGATCATTTCCCGCTTCTGCTCCGTGTCGACCGTCGGATTCGAGAAGAATTCGAACGCTTGCGGGTCTTCAAATAGCTTCTCGATTTTTTCAATGTCAGCAGCGGTGGCTTCCAAAGTGTTGTTTGACTTGGCGACGTCGGCCAGGGCTGCTGCGTAACTACCTGCGGCAGTTGCTGACATTTTGGCTCCCGCGGCACCACCGCGGGGGCGGTTGCTGGTGGAGGTGGATAGGTTGAGAGAAGGGAAAGCGGCGGCGAAGGAAAGACTGAGGGGTTTTCGAGACGATGAAAAACTTGTTGAGAGTCGTGCAGTTGGAGGAATTTTGGATTGGAGAGAGATTGGGGTGTTTTGTAGAGCTGCCATTGCTGGTGCTGGAGCGGAGAAGAAGGAAAGAGAAGGACAGGATTGCGGGAAATGGGTATGGTGGTCAAGGCTAGAAGAGAGTTTTGGTAGAATTGGACGTCGGATATGTGGAGGATGGAAGAATGGACGGTGGAGGGAGAGGTAGTTATCTTGTGAGAAGACAACCACAGCCACTTAGAAATCTAAGGAGATAAGGGGAATTGAGTCAATTCTCAATTGATGAATGCGACTTTGAGAGGGCCTTAAATCAATTATTGATTTTTCTATTAAATCAATTTTTGAGTGCATGAATTTTTTGGTTTATACTCAATAGTTATGCAAAAAATTAAAAAAATAAATAAACAGTATTAATTTTTAAGAAACGTTACAGTTAGTTATTCTATTCTTTCTATCAACTGTCAATTAATTAAGATTTTAAAAGGCGGATGAATGAAAAAAGTAGAAGAAAGGAATTCTATTTAGGGGTGAGTAAAAATCGAATCGAATCGAATCGAAATAATCGATTGAATTGATTAATTTTTTTGAATTCGGTTCGTTTATTTAGTTATTTTGGTTCGATTTGATTTTTATTTTAAGAAAATTTTGGTTATTTTGATTTGGTTCGGTTTTAGAAGTCAAAAAAACCAAAAAAACCGAACCAAATATTAATTAAAAATATATTTTTTTATTTATATAATTAAAATTATTTGAATTTTAAGGGTATATATTGAAAAACCAAATCATAAAATTTCGGTTAATTAAATTTTTATGGATTTATATATAGATTTGTACATGATTTAAAAAATTTCGGTTAATCAAACCGAATTATTTTGATTCGATTTAATTCAGTTAGTAACTAAATCGATTCGATTTTCTATTAAAATTTTTTAAAAAATCGATTTTCAATTAAATTAATTTGATTCGATTATTGAACCGAACCGACCGCACAGCCCTAATTCTATTAAAGAAATATTGATAGGAGATGTCTAGAAAAAGAACCGATAGATGATATATGATAGAGTCCGAATCCCTATATTTTTTCAGTAAGTTTAATGGATATCTTCTAAATCTAACTAGTAAGAATATGCGTACACCACATAAGGTTCCCTTGAAATAAATTTTGACAACTAAAATTAACTAGTCTAGGATACTACCATGAGTTAAACATGTTAGCAATTAATGATTGAATAAAGTAAAAATTAAAATAAAATGTTTAATAAACTCAATAGTTAATGATCGAATATCTGATGATTGAAAATAAATATCTAGTAAATCAAAAATAAAAATAAGTGATCAAAAATTTTAATTGTTAATTATTGAAAAATATACTAAAAATTAATTTTTTATAAAAAGTTTAAAATCTCAACATTTATGATAAAAAGCTTACTTCTATATGTTTAACATCTAAAACTATTATTTTACATTTTATGTTTATTTATATGTAATAAATAAGAAATAATTATATTTTTTCAATATATTAGGTTTTATATAATTTTTAATATGTATTTGTATTAAAATTAATTGTTAAAATTTTTTAATGCGAATTATTTTTAAAATTAATTTTTAATTTTTATATTTAATTAATTAGTTTTATATTATTTCTAATATGTAGTATTATAGTTAAAAAATTTAAAAATTTTATAATACTTATAATAAAATATAGATATTTTTAATAGTTATTTTATAAATTATATTATAATTATCAAACTTGTAATAAATGTTTATAATCCATTGGTCGCTGAGAAATGACCAAACTGTTGAACACTAAAAAATAACCGCTATAATTGATTGCAACTGCTAAGGGGCAACCCTCCATAGAGGTTCACACTTCTTCTACTTTCCTTCTTCTCCTTCCTCTCACACACATCCTAGCCTCTCCAAGCTTTACCATTTTCTCCTTTGAGTTCCCTACTAACTTAAACTTCAGAGATTCAGCCCCTGAACTCCAAGAGGCAAGCTTTCTTGTTCTTTTCAATTATCAAGGGCCAAAATTCAATTTTCATCGAAACGGACTCTATTAATCATTATCAAATTAAAATTAGTTAATAACATGTTAAAATAGGATGACATGTTCTTACCATTAAGCAGAGCTTATAAAATTTGTCAATTGTAGCTATTGATCCTAATCATAGACCTCCAACTTGTTGGATTATATCCCATTTTTCAATTTTAAATGAATGTGAAATGCGTTTGAACAATTTAATTAGTGCTTTAATTGGAATTCAATAGGGAATTAAATGCATTTGCTTTTCAACCCATTTTCAAAAACTATACTACAATGTGCATTGCAATTTATTGTATCTTTCTGCTAAAGCTCTTTCTGTTTATCAATTTGCATTTATACTTGTAACGAGAATCAAGAAATGAAAGAAGCAAAGGATCATGTTGCAGTAACTTCTGCGAGAAAAAGTATAGAATTTCATTGTCATTGTAGAAACCAGCAATTTCAAGTTTACAAAACAAGATCAACCAATTAAGGTTAGAACAATCTACATCTTGACAATTGGCCTCTACATCATTTTGTCAAATTACCTTTACATAATAGAATCCTAAAAAGAAATACAAATGGCTGCTAAAACTCAGTGATGAAGCTCTGCATCCACAGCCTCCTTGATGGCATCCTTCACTGTCCTTGGAACATAAAACCATTAAAAGGCATACCAGAGGGGTCCAACCCATAATACATTCCACCAACATGATGAGGAGTAGCATATCCTTCAACACCCATCTGCGTCCTACCCCAATAAGGATTGTGGGGATAATACCCGTACCCAGTAGGCATCGCAAAGCGCTCTGCCTCAACATCTTTAGAGATTTTCCTCTTTTTCTTTTTCTTTCCTATCCCATCAGAAACTACCTTTTGTTTCTCTGCTGCTTCTGCTTCCTTCTTAGTTGTGAACCCACTAGTTGCTTCAGTTGTACCATTAGACCCGAGCTCTGCGGCTTCAACAAGCTTCCTCTTTTTGTCAGATGATGCAGCAGATACCATTGCTGAAGACGTTTGAGGTTTTGAAATGCGAGCGGATTCTGTGTCCTCAACTTTAAAAGAGTTAGTTTTTGCATTTTCACCAACACTGCTATTACCAGAACCAGATTCCAGTATGCTATCAATTGTATTCCTAACCGTCATGTTCGGAATAAGGAAATCTGTAAGCATATCAGTTGTTCCGCATACACACTTCAATTTAGAGAGGATTAGATAATCCCTGATACATTTGTCACAAAAGCTATTGAAACAACATTTACTAGTCAATACAGCAGATTTCATCACATGCTTGCACAAAGGGCAGAGAAGTTCTGGGGGAAAATCATTAGCAGACCCCAATTTCTTTGAAGCTAAGCCTTCCATTTGCTTGTCAAAAGAAGCTTCATTTGCTTGCAAAGCAACAGAACCGTCTGAATTAGCCATCAGCATAGACTTAGGAATACCAGTAGGAGGTCTCACTTTCTTAAAGTCATAATCTGGATTACCATTTGTTGGGCAATGCTGAATAAAATGCCCTGGAACTTGGCACCTATGACACACATACCCCTCTGGAGGTACCCTCCTGTCCATTCTTCCATAGCTTCTACTGTTGATGCCATAAGAAGCCTGAACCTGCCAGTCCAATGATGGAGTGTTGATTAAATCTTGAATCTTTTTATCCTCTTTATCATCTTCTCCAGGGTTGCTAAACTGGTTTGGTCTCGCATTCAAGCCATCAAGTAGTCTAGCACTAGACGGGACCGGCTTCACATTCAAGTATATATCATCTCCAAACAAATCATCATATTCGAGAGCAGACCCATTGTCTTCACCACAATTTGTAATATTAGTGAATACAGAGGCATTAGAAGCAACAGAAAGAGAACCAAGCCTATTGTCCTTGGCTTCAATACAATCTGTAACACTAGTAAGTAGAGAGGCACCACAAGCAACAGAAAGAGAACCAGAACGAGAACTAGAACTAGTGCCGATAGTATTGGAATTAGAACTGGTAGGAACATTAGAACCTGGTAAAACAATTGTTGTGGTATCGATGGGTTGACATCGTCGGGTTCCAGGAACCCTTTGAATCAAAACCCTAGTCTGGATTGGAAGCAACGTGTCGTCGTCATCATAATAATCGTTAGTCTGAGCATTCATTATCAGAACATCAGAATCGGTACCCAAACATAAGACATTCGAATCAGCCTTCTTCGTACTTCTATAATTGCATTCGAAAATTTTGCGTTTCAAGGAAGCGACAGAAATAAAAGGCCCATTCACAGATATGGAATCATAAGTTTTCGCGCTCTTGAATTTAAAATATATTGCCATTAGATCGAATACAATGATACGATATCAATGCTTGAAAACAAACGGGATAATACAGAGTACAGAGTTGAAGTCGATGGGCATAAAAAACTAAACGATTAAAAGAATTACACAGTAATTGATTGCAAACCGAAAAACGGATTACGGAAAGCGCCAGATGACGAAGATGGTCACCGCTCGTCGGAGAAACCCCTATTCACAGAAGCCGGTTGACGAGAGACAAAGTGAAACCCTAGATCGCAGAAATTTCGTTCATCTTGATCGCCGAAAACACAAAGAGAAACCCTAACTCGCAGAGAATGCCTGAAAACTCGAACAAACGAAGCAGTATTAAAACGTAATCGACGATCAATAATTGCCGACAGTTCAACTCCGCTGCGCAAACTAATCGCAGCGTCAGCGAAAGCGAAAATGATACTCCACGGGTAGCGATAATAGGATATATATATATATATATAGAATTTTTGCACCAAAACCGAGGAGAAACCGAGTAACGGCAATCCTATTCCAGGTTGGGAGTACTTCTTTGGAAAGAAAGCGTGGTCGTGGCGCGTGAATGCGCGTGATTTAATTGTGGGTCAATTTGGGCTTGGACTGGCCTGGGTTTATAGCCTGGCCCGATCCATTTTTCACAACCCGTTCAAATTTAAACTGTGTATTTAATTGTACATTTCAACCAATGTTTAAAAACTATAGACTTCTTTGGAAAAAAAGAAAAAAAAAACTATAGATCCTAACCTAATTCACAACAAAGAGAAAAAAAATATATTTTTAATCTCTAAGTCATAATTTACTTTATTTTTTTCCTATAAATTTTTTTAAAAATTATTTTTTTCATAAAGAGATTTTTTGAAAAAAAAATAAAATGTAATCTGTTTTAATTTCTAAGAAATAAGTTACTTTATTTTTTTTGTATAAATTTAAAAAATAATTTCTCATAGAAAAACTTAGTTGGTATGGTTAAGTTTTTAATATTTTCAGTTTACATTAAACGTTTAAGAATTAAAGTAATTATAATTCATTAATTTGGAGCAGCATTGATTTAATTCGCAGTTTCATAGTCTAAATTTACTCATTCTTATACATGCATGAATTAATCTCCGAGCTGAAACAATCAATAATAGAAGAAATTATTATTATTATTATTATTATTATTATTATTATTATTATTATTATTATTATTATTATTATCTCAGTCCTATTTTAGATGTTCCATTTGATCTTGATAGAGGACTTTAGAAGATGATTGAAAACTAAATTTTATAAAAGAAAAATATATTAACGATTGACTAAATTGTCATTTTCTAATTTTTAAACACTATACTTAATTTTTTACAAGATTAATGCTACATTAATATATAATAAATATAATAAACAGAAATAAAATTATAAATTTTTTATTAAATATTCTTTGAAATTCTGAAATAAACATTAAAAGTGAAAAAAAAATCTTCAAATGTAAAGCAGAGGGAGTATTATTATTGGACGGATAAGCGAGTGGGGTTTTTTTTAAAATAATGTGAATTTTATTAAAATTTCAAACTTTTAATGTGAAATAAAATATATTTAGGTAAATAGTGTAAGTCTAAAATTGACACAATAAATACGATTTTAAAGTACAATGAATTAGTTTTAATGTACTAGATGTGACAATGCAAGGACAAAACGGGCAATATTACTCAAAGTTTATGGTCTAGGCTCCAGTTCTCTAGCGAAAAGACGGTGCTCTCGCGATCGGACGGTTCAGGCCGCATCAAATTATAAAAAAATATAATCCGTTGGATTAAGAGACAGTTCTTTCATTGAATGACCGGAGCTCCGCTTAAATTTATGGAAATTGAGTATCTTAAAGTAAGAAACAAAATTAGGTTTGCCATCAATTATTTGGACATTTGACGTTACACTCATCACCTTTAGAGGGTGAATATTTTAGGAGCATTCTGCTCTTAATATCACTCAAGACCCTTTTTTTCCTTTATTTGCGTAGCTAAAATCCCTTGAAATTTTATACACACTTGAAGAAACATTACATTTCACTTGATAAAATTAAAGGCAAATCAGGTAATGAGACATTTCTTTATAGTTTCTTCAAGAAGGTTACGCGTATTGGTATTGCACACTTGTTTTGGTGGTCATTAAAAAAATAACATATTTGATACTCATAGGATTGGCTATAACAATATGATTCTTTGATGTAACTTACAATTATTAAAGAGAAACACTGCCCCTATAAAGTAGTTCATCGTCAGTCTCATCCTCGCCCGACACAACCTCATACCCTGGCAGTTGTGACTTTCCACCCATACAGAATCATGGACCTTAGCCTGATTCTAGATTAAGTAAAGTATTCAGGGAAATCCACAAGCTTTTTCAACTTCAACTTAAAAAGTTCGATGCTATTCTTCATGAATGGAACTCTCAACAACGTTTGCTATTCTTCATGAAAAAGAAAGAATTCACCGGATTTATGCAGTGAAACAATCTTTGACTGCGTTCTGTTGCTGTTGCTACTGCTACGGTTGTTTGTATAGATTAAATTAAGAAAATTTGCCAACTCAGCAAAAGTAATGGAAGCGCAATCAAGGTTCATGGTTTGTTGGGGTTTTGGCAATCGAATCAATCAACCGATTTCTTCACAATTTTATGGGCTTGTTTTAGAAACTAAATACGAATCCAATTGTTGACCAAAGCTTGGGCTGCTCTGACCAGCCCACTGCTCCTCACACTTCTTCTTCGTCTTTTAATACTTAAACAAAGTTATTTTAAATTTAGATGGCTTTCACAAACTAAAGGTGTTATTAAATTGGTTAAAGTCAAAAAATGGCTATCAAATGCAAAAAAGGAATTCCTTTTTTTTAATTTTGATGTCATTAAATTACAAATTTCTTTTTATAATTACGTTTATTTGAGGCGATAAAAATCAAATTTTTAATTAAGAGAAAAGCGGTTAAACTCTTAATTATTAATTTATATATGATTCCTTAAATTACGTACTTTTAACTTAAGCTTCAAAATGTGTTCTTAAAAAATGTTAATTTCAATCTAGCTTGGCAATTAATTTGACATTTTTCTTAATGACCAAAGCTGACATTTGTTTGATAGAAGAATACCCATTGAAGTGATCCTTAGAACTGCTGTGAACTACTTGTGTTTTAAATAGGTTTGGTGCATTATTGTCTCCCTCCCTTTCCCCATATAATCTAACGGCTGTAAAAACGTGTGTACCGTATGCACATACTAGATGAAATGTTTAACAATTAATTCCGTATTTGCCTATCAAGGAATGTGATAAGAGGAGGCATTGTACTTATATTTACTCCGCATAAATTTAAATTAATTAAATAAATAAAAATATTAAAAATAAGAAATAATAATTAATTCCTTATTCAATTTGTTTAGTTATTTAATACACTCCACTTTTTCCTTTGGCGAATTAATGTGTTGATCTTTTACTGTCACTAAACTATTCTAAAGTTCTACAGCTGGATTTTATTCATTTATTTATTTTGTTATAAAAGCTAGGTTTTATTTATGGCAAGTAGATATATGGTTCTGTACAATTAATAATCTGAGTGAGCAATCTGCTTCAATGTTTGTAGCATTAATTGAATATAAGAAGTTTGAAAATTTTAGCAATTTAAATCCCTCCAAAAGTAATTTGTTCATTTAAAGCTTTTATACTTATATTATTAGGGTTTTATTTTATTTTATTTTATGAAACTAGGGTTTTTATTTATACATGGACTCACCAAAACTTGTGAAACCCTTCAAATTCAAAGGATAGCCGTGGATCATGTGAATTGTATCAGTTGTACCTTCTTTAACATTTAAAACCGTTCTCCACTTATTATTTTCTATATATATATATACCTCATCAAATTTCCCTCTTGAATAATTATCTTTTTTCTATATATATTTCTTCTTCAACTACAGAGGGAAAAAAAAAAGGGGGGTGGGAACATGAAGTTCTTGTTTGGAGCCCACAAATCTTTCTTTCTTGGACTCTTTTTCATGGCACTGATTGTTGTTAAAGGCCTTAGGCCTCATCATTGTAAGTCAATGTGCAATCTACCAATTATGTTCTTGATATTTTCTTTTTCTAAATAAATTTAACTTTCTTCCGTATACTTTTTGTAAGATACAAGTTATGAAAAGTATTGAGTATTTCAATCTCATTCATTTTTATTATGCAGATATTTCGGGTAGTTTTACTAAAGAAATCGCATCAAATGGCAACAAAATCCATTCTTATTCTAAGGTTTGTTTTGTATCTAATTAATTAGATTATAAGACATAAAGACTCGTTAAACTGCTAATTAGCTTATGTAAAATTTATATAGGAAGGAGAAAGAGAAGAGGTAGGAATGGAATTATATCCGACCGGATCAAGCTTACCAGACTGCTCTCATGCGTGCGGACCGTGCTTTCCATGCAAGAGGGTGATGGTGAGCTTCAAGTGCTCCGTTGGAGAGTCTTGCCCTATAGTTTACAAGTGCATGTGTAAAGGGAAATACTACCACGTCCCCTCTGCTTGATCAAACATTTATTTTGCACATAAGAGTAGGCATTTATTAGGATTGTTATTTTGGTGTTGTTGGTCATGATTCATGGAACTGGATTTTGTTCTATTTTTATTTGGGAAATGTACTATTAATTAATGTCTTCCATTTGCTAACTATGCCATAAATAAAGTTAATTTATTTCTGTGCATATGCAAAAGGAGATCGGAAATTAGACGAGGAAAAAAGTTTTGTATAAATAATTGATTAATTAAGTTTTTTTACTTCGATTGATTGGATTTTTTTTATTTAGTTTTTAGGGGTTGCAAGGTGCTATATTTATTGAAAATTGAAGTTAATGTTGGCAATAGTATTGACAGTATGTAATATATATACACACAAAATATAAAATGCAAAATATTTTTTTGGACTGGAATGGAATGATAAGTATAATTTTTCTCTTAATAAAAAAGTTTAGAATTAAAATTTTAAATATAAAACATTTTTAAAATATGAAGAAAAATATTTTACTTTTATTGTAAAGCAAATCGACACATATTCGATTTAATCAAATTATGATTTCAAAAAATTATTGACTATAAATTAATGCCCATGAATTAATGTGGTCTGCACCACGGTACGTAGAAATGCCTGCATAATTCCCTGGGAGCAAGGGCATCATTCCTACCTGCAAATATAGTTTGTTCTAAAACTATGAAACCATTTATGAATCCTGTCTTTGTCTTCTCTGACCTTCTTTTATTGCACCTCTGTGAGAAAATTTTTCACATCCATTTTGAGTAATAGCAAAGCTATTTACTATTTCACCTCATGGTACACAAATTGAAGGTAAGATATTATATTTATTAGGCATAATTTTAGGGATGTACTCTGTTAATAGTTTGCCTTATTTAAAAATTCTGATGTATATATAAGAAAATAAAAGGTGAATGAAATGGACAAAAATTTTTCTCCCAATTTTCTATGTTTTCTACAATATTTCATTCAATTAGTTTGTTTAATTAATTAGATCTCGAAATATTTGTCCTCATTGTACATACAAAATGATTGTAGTATCCAGTTATTGATGCCTTAAAAAAAATTAATTGGTTTTTTTTAGATAAGGAACCTGAGGAGATATATTATATATTATAATACTTATTATTAAATTTATATTTTTTAAGATTTGACTGTATCA
>CANXYI010448886.1:0-14048 GCA_948208565.1 Hura crepitans
GTCAAGGAGTTAGGGCTTTGGTAGCTAAATTACAGGTAAAACCTGACTTCATTCAAAAGGTGAAAGAGGTATAGCAAAATGATGATCAACTTCAGCATATAATGGGTTTGATCAAAGAGGGGTAGCCCACTGAGCATGAGAAGAAGGAAAATTAATGGTTGCATTATCATGACTGACCGTGTGTACCTAATAGAGAAGACATTAAAGATGGATCTTACATAAAGCTCATAATTCCCCTTATGCAATGCCTCTCGAGAGCATGAAGATGCATTATGACTTGAGGCTTTATTATTAGTGGCTAGGAAGTAAAAGGGATATAGCTAAATATGTGACTAAATGCCTCACTTTATCAACAAGTGAAATCTGAACACTAGGTTCCTTCTGGATTGCTTCATCCTATAATAAGACTAAAATAGAAATAAAAAAGAGTCGTAATAGATTTCATTAATAGATTACCTATTATAAGGAATAAATATGATACAGTGTGGGTAATTATAGATAGACTGAACATGATAGCATATTTCATCCTAGTAAGAATGGATTATTCCATAGAGAAACTTGCATAGCTATATATTAATGAAATTGTCAACCTACATGGAGTACTAACATCTATTATCACATATCGAGACTCTAACAGCCGTAAGTTAAAGCTTCGTGAACAGTACCATCGAGGCTCAAAAAGTGTGTTGGAGTGTCAGGTCACCTTTAAGAGGATCGAGGTGAGGTGTACTAGTTATGAAACTTTGACTAGCCATAAAATGATGAAAATGACTTAATTTAAAAGTTTAGCAAAACCAATAAATTATTTTAGGCCAAAATCTACTGATGGACTTAGGCCGAGAATGACCCAAGAAGTGCCTAGATAGACCTAAAAATACCATACCCTAAAGGTCAAAAATTCCCTTGTGGCCATTGGTCAAGGAAATTTGAAAATTTGAGATTGTTTGCTATTTTTTCTAAATTTTAATATTTGCACATAAATTGAGCTAGTTAGTTAACTTCCTTCCCAATGGAATTGACCGTGAAATTTTATGAAGGCCTAAATAGGCATAATCTAGGATTTTTAAACAAACGTGGTAATTTTTAGAGGTCTAAGTGAATTTTAAAATTTTCCTAAAGTTTCAGCCGAAATTGAGCATTTTTGAGAAGCTTGGGTGACACGTGTCACCACTCGAGCTATTTGTGGCCACTATAAATACCCCTTCATGCCACCTAGACTTCCACTTGGCAAAGTCCACTCACCCCTTCATCATTTTCTCCTCTCTTTATTCTTCTTCACCTAACATCACTCCTTTATTCTCTCCTTTATGTTCATGGCTTTTTAAGCTTAATTCAATAGAAAATTATCACAAAAAAATTCCATTTGTTAGTTAAGAATTGGTCTTTGAAGGTTTGGGAGGCTATAAACAAGCTTAGAGTTTAAGAAAATTCAAGGAATCCTAAGTGTACATAAAAGGGAGTTTGAAAAACCAAATTTGTGAGTAAATGTTTTTGTTCACTTTTTATTTTATTTCTTAAGGGATTTCATCATCCTAAGACCCCTCATATTCATAGAATTTCAATTAGAGGCTTATGTCATTTTTGGTGATTTTTTTAAGCCATATCCTTGTGTATGTAGGCTTAAGAGAGAATGAGATTCAACAAGGAGATTAAGGATCCAAAAGGGTGAGAAAGGCTCTATTTCAAGAGTAGGTATATGAATTTAATGTATTTAAGGCATGCCATGGTTAATTCATGCATAAATGGTGTGAGAATTGTGTATGGAATTCATGGTTAGGGTGGTTGGTGTGTGTGTAATTAATAATTAATCCTACATTAATGTTAATTCTATGATAAATAAATGGTTTGTGGGATGTTTTAATGGAAGAAGTCTATGGAAGGGCACAAACTCGCTTTGGCCGAGAGGTGTGTTTATGGTTATGTATGGTGTTAAGGCATATATATGTATAGTTTATGATGGCCATTGATGTGTATGCTATGGGATTCAATGGTTTGTGTATGCGTATGCTAAGAAAAGGCATGAGTATGAGTGGTACTTAATATTGCCAAGAGGTGTGAGTGTGTGTTATGTTATGTATGTTATGTATATGATATAGGCATTATGGTAGAATTTAGGCATTAGCATAAGAGGGGATGTATGTGTGGTGAATAAAGGAGAAAAATATATGTACATATGCATGAAATGTGTGGTTGAGGCATGTATGGTTGTGTGATGACATGGCATACATGACATGAGGTATATACATGTATACATATGCTAGAATGATTATATAGGATTTGTATGTATGATAACTTATGACAAATACATATGTATGGCTATAAACAAGGTTTGGCTAAGAAGATGTATGCCATGGGGTAACATGGTAAGCATAGTATCATATGGTAGGTAATGTGCATGCTTAGTATGATAACATGAGTATGTGATACATGGCATGAAATTGGCATGAAATATGTGTAATCATGAATAGAAATATGGCAAGTAAAATGGTAAGCTTAGTGTGAAAAATGGGACTAAGAATTGGTGTATAAAATGGATTTAAAATAGACTTATAAGGCATAGGCAAAAGTGACTTAAAAATGGCATAAACTTGAGCTAGTATTTGAGTAATATGTATGATAAATTGGAATGGCATTTTAGGCCAAAGTTAGTGGCATTATGAGATGTATGACATGAGATGATATGTGTCCTATAATTGCAAGTGAATTGGCATGAAGTGGTGCCCAGTGAATTATGGCTATAGGTCTGTAATAGTGTATGAAAATAGAAAATGGATCTATAACTGTCCTATAAAATTGACTAATTAGAAAATAACCTATAAATGGAATTTGAATTACATGTCACTGGTCTTAGATTTATGGCATGATTTGGACTAAAATTGGACTTGTACATATATAGTAAAAGGACCTAAAACTGATGTCTAAAAATGACCTATAATTGTCCAGTAGGGCCAAAACAGACTCATGACTATTCGAGTCCAAATTTGACTACGTAAATAAATTTATAACTAACTATTAATGGATTATAAATATTATAAAAATGATAATCTATAAGTAAATAGACATAAAATAAAGACAAATGGCCTATTAGTTAAAAACCCACTGGATGGGTTGACCGGTCAAGTTAGGGATTAGCAGCTGCTAGATTTTTATTGATGATTGTTAGATTTGGAAGGTTTACGAACTGATCCTTAATATCTAGATTGTGATGGTTCATAGATGATTAGTGGATTTGGGAGGTCTACAAAATAATCCCTAGTATCCATATTGTGATGTTTTATTATGATTATTGGATTTGGGAGGTCTACGGATTGATCCCTGGTATCCATTGTCTTATTTAAGAGGTTCTAATAAACTGATCCCTGTTATTAGACTAGGTCAGTGCAATGGTAGAGGCCTAGAATATGGGCCACTGCATAGTTTATGTTTCCTCTTGGTCCAATGTCTTAAAGTGTAGTCTACGTAGTCGGGCCTATTTAATAAATTAAATATTTTACCTGGTGATAGGAAATAAAAAGACATGTATGAATGATAGTTTAGAGTGATAAGAAGTATAAATAATGACATTATCATACTGATGAATAAAATATTATTATTTTGCAACTTGAGTATCATGTATTGCATTTCTACTTCTATGGCATGTTATTTCATCTGAGTGTCTGCATATGACATGTTTCTAATGCAATAAATTCACCATTGAGTTTATACTCAGCGTATTAGCATTTTTGGGTGTAGGTAATAGTAAGTAGTAATCCAACCTCGAGTATTATACAATGTAGTAGTAGAGGCATAAAAGGATATGAGGTGTTGCATTTTAATGGTTTTAGTAGGTACTCATGTAAATACTGTAGGTTATAAGTCCCATAAGCTTAGTAGCTATAGGTGTTTGTAATAATAATTTGTGCATATAATATAAATAGATAGGTCTATTGAATGGTTATAATCTTTGCCTTACTTTGATGCTATAGGCCTAAGGCTTGAGTCATGATGTTATGTTTGTGATATATATGTTAATGATAATGAAGGACCAAAAGGATCCAAGAGGTGATAGTAGAAGTGTTGGAGTTTATTAAAAGTGTTTTTCTACAGGTGAAAATTTTTGGAATGTCATCTGGGTAGCTATTGTGCTGGCCAAATTTTTGTAGATTTTATAATAGGCAAAAAGTGAGTTTTTGGACTTAATATACCCTAAATGGAATCATCTAGGTGATAGACTAAACATTTTTGGCATTGTTACAATAGATAGTGGATTTGCTGAGACATATTTTAGCAACAGTAGTTTCACCTCCTCCACCAGCTCTAGTATCTCCACTAGCACCAGAACCTCAACCCCCAGTGGCATTATGAAAGACATACCTATAGAGGGTGAAGAAAATAGGGGCTGTAGATTTCTTAGGAGCTAGAGGTGATGATGAAGCAAAGGCAGAGTACTGGTTAGAGAGAATAATGAGAATACTAGAACAACTAGAGTGTATAGTAGAAGAGAGTCTAAAGTTTACTACTTCTCTTCTGTAGAAAGAGGCATTTCACTGGTGGAACACTATTAAGAGGAAAAAGACACTAGCATATCTTACTTGTGAGTTTTTCTAGGATGAGTTTAGGAAGAGGTACATACATGAGTCTTATAAAGATAAAAAGGGATAGGAGTTCTTTGAACTAAAATGGGGTAGAAGGTCTGTATTTGAGTATGAAAAAGATTCTACTAGACTCAATAAGTATGCAGAAGAGTTCCTTCCTACTGAGGAAAAGAAGCATAAGAGGTTTGAAAAAGGTCTTAATGTAGAGTTGAGAATGCAAATATCTACTACGAAGATAAGAGATTCTTAACTCTAGTTGTGGCTGCATATGATATAAAAGAAATGGCATAATAGAAGAGAGATGTTTTTTAGAGAAAGAGGTAGTTCAGTATAGGGCAAGCTAGTTCAGTCTCGGGTACTAGTAAAAGGTAGAGAGAGACATAGTCTTGTTCAGGGCACCAGCCATATAGACAAGCACATCCTCAGAGAATTGGACAAGTATCTAGGCAAGTACTAGGCAAGCATTAATGTCTAGACCTAAACCACCACACCTAGCTTCTAGTGCTCTAAGAACTATACCTAGGAATACATATCCACTTTACAAGACATGCCATAAAAGACATCGTGGGTAGTGTTAGCAGTCAATAAGAGGAGAATGTTTTATTTATGGGTCCTGAGACCACTATAGAAGGGAGTATTCCCAGAGAAAGCTAGAGGGTAGTCATACTCAAGCATTAACAATACCTCAGAGTAGGGTGTAGGGTCAGGCTAGGAGTGAGTAGCCTAATAGTAGTAATTAGGGGACCAGATCAAAAGCCCATGCACTAGCTAGACAATTTACAATAAGGGCTCATAAGGAGGCAGGAGCTCTAAATGTCATAATTGGTATTTTTTATTTATTTGATGTTCCAGTTTTGGCATTAATAGACCCAGGATCTACTCATTCATATATACGCACTACAAAAGCACATGATAGATGACTAGAACCAAAACATGTAAATTTAGATATTTAAGTCAATAATCCTATAAGATAGAGTGTCACTGTGAATAGAATATATAAATACTATTTGATGGTGATTCATGAACAATTATTTAAAGTGTGACTATGAATAGAATATATAAATACTATCTAATGGTGATTCATGAACAATTATTTCCTACTGATTTGATTGAACTATCTTTCTATGAATTTGATGTTATTTTATGAATAGACTAGTTGTCTAAACATCAGCTATAGTTCATTGTAAAAATAAGAACCTAAGTATCCACACTACAGAGAGGTAAGAAGTGATAGTTGTGAGTGAGAGAAACCTTTTGAATAATCTCATCTTAGCTATTACATCAAGAAAACTCATCTATAAAGGTTATAAGGCATACCTAGCCCATATCATTAATACTAATACTTCTACACCTAGCCTTAAATAGATTCTAATAGTTTTTGAATTCCTTAATGTGTTTCCTGGTAAGTTACTAAGATTACCTCCACAAAGGGAACTTGTGTTTGAAATTGAAGTATATCATGGTATTACTCTTATATCTATTACTCCCTATAGAATGGAACTTGTTGAGTTAATTGAAGGTGTAGTTGCAAGACTTGTTAGACAAGGGTTTTATCAGACCCGGTATTTCTCCTTAGGGAGCACCTGTGTTATTTGTAAAGAAGAAAGATGGGTTGCTCTAGATGTGTATTGATTATAGGCAGTTGAATAAAGTAACAATGAAGAATAAATACTATTTGCCCAGAATAGATGATTTTTTTATAAGCTTCGTGGTGCCAATATCTTTTCCAAGATTGATTTAAGATCAAGGTACCACCAGTCGAGAATTAAGGGAGCTAATATTCTTAAAATTACTTTCAAAACTAGATATAGGCATTATGAGATCCTAGTGATGCCATTTGGACTCACTAATGCTCTAACAACTTTTATAGACTTAACGAATAGGGTATTTCTACCATACCTAGATCAGTTTTATGGTAATATTTCATTGATGATATTCTAGTGTACTTTAGAACCAAGGAAGAACATGAATAACATCTCAAGGTTGTGTTACAAACTCTAAGAGAGAAATAGTTGTATGCTAAGTTGAATAAGTGTGAGTTCTGGCTAACTAAAGTGGCTTTCTTGGGAAATATAGTGTCAGCAGAGGGTAACTAGACTGACCCCAGCAAGGTTAAAGCAGTGTTAGAATAGGAACCTTTAAGGAATGTGACTGAGATATAGAGTTTCTTAGGACTGGCTAGGTACTAAATAAGGTTTGTGAAAGGGTTTTCAATGATGACAATACCTATGACAAGGTTGATTGGAAAGAAAGTAAAATTTGAATGGGATGCCAAATGTCAAGAGAGTTTTGATAAGCTTAAAAAGATGTTGATCGAGGCTCCTATCCTAATTTAGCCTACACAGGGAAAGGATTTTATTGTGTACAATGATGCTTCACTTAATAATTGGGTTGTGTGTTAATGCAAGAAGGAAAAGTAGTAGCTTATGCTTCAAAACAACTGAATCCACATGAGAGGAACTGTCTTACTTATGATTTGGAGTTAGCTATCATTGTCTTTGCTTTGAAAATTTGGAGGCATTACCTATATGGTGAGAATTGTTATATTTATACAGATCACAAGAGCTTGAAATACATCCTCACCCAGAAAGAGCTAAACATGAGATAGAGATACTGGTTAGAATTGATAAAAGACTATGATTGTCTAATATAGATTACCACCTAGGAAAGGCAAATGTTATTGTAGATGCACTGAGCAAGAAATTCATGGTAACACTGAAAAACATGAATGCCAGGCTAAGGTATATAGAGGAAAATGCTATCTTGACAGAGTTATAGGTTAAACCTAACTTCTAGTAGAAGATAAAAGAAGCATAGGCTAAGGATGAATAGTTGACATAGATTGTGGGTAAAGTCAAAGAGGGGAAGGCAGTAGAATTTGAATTGAGTGAATAGGGATATTTGCATTACCATGGCATGTTCTGTATACCTAGTATAGATGACCTGAGTTTACAAATACTTAAGGAGGCATATGAAGCTCCTTATGCTATGCACTCAGGCAGTACAAAGATGTATCTAGACTTGAAACCACATTACTGGTGGTTAAGGATGAAGAGAGATGTAGCAAAGTATGTGGCTACTTTTTGACTTGTCAGTAATTAAAAGCTAAACATCAAATTCCTTTTGGATTGCTACATCCTATAGCAATACCAGAATAGAAGTGGGAAATGGTTATAATGGATTTTGTGATGGGATTGCCTATGATTAGAAATAAATCTGATGTTATGTGGTTAATTATAGATAGATTAACCAAGACAACACACTTTATTCTTGTCAAGATGGATTATTCTTTAGAGAAACTGGAAAAACTATATGTAGATGAGATTATAAGACTCTATACTATGCTAGTGGCTATTATTTTTGATAGAGACCTTAGGTTTACTTTTAGGTTTTGGAAGAAGTTGCATGAAGCTTTAGGCACCAGCTTGACCTACAGTACAACTTTTCATCCTCCTAATGGATAGTCAAAGAAGGGTAATACAAGTGTTAGAAGATATGCTGCATAGATGTGCTATAGAGTTTAAAGGCAGTTCTAATCAATACCTATCGTTAGTAGAGTTTGCATATAACAATAGCTATCAAGCTAGTTTTAGGCATGGCACCTGTGACACCCCCTACCAAATTCCTAAAAAAACTCGACAGGTGATACACTTCTTGACATGTCACCCATACTTAGATTGCTCCAAAGGTAAACTCCTTAACACTTATAGATTGCTCTAGAACTCTATCAAATATTGCTTAGATGCCTAGTCTAATCCTTAATCATACCCTTACTAGTCTGACTAACTTAGAAAACCCATTTACAGGCACTTGCACAAGTCATAGAAAATTAGGTAGCACAATAACTATCGGGTGACATACTAAAATTTTTTCACCTGTTAAAAGCACTTCTATAGGCAAATAATCCATAAACCTCCATCTGGACCCTTCTAGTCCCCCAATCAACAACAACACATTAGATATATATCAGAATCATACACATATGGCATCATGCCCATAGTTATCGAAACCACAAGCAAACCAAACAAATACTACACTAGCTTATATACATCACACCCAAGTTTTATATATAGACATAGCAGCTTCTAAGCATGCTAACCCAAACCTACAAAATTTACATGAGTACCACTACTAAAAGGAAAAAAACAATTCTCTTTACCCTTTAACACTTGTATGGCTACACCACACAATCACCATGGCTGGCCTGCTTATCCTTGTTACTTGAGCACCACAACATGGGTATGCCAAGTATAAAACTCAGTGGTGAATTTAAACCATTTATAACATGCCATATGTATTAACACACACAAGCAAGGATAAAACTAATAGTCTAGATGTGGTGTGTGAGCAAAATGCCAAATGATTGATGCCATTTAAATGATATGTCATATTTTCTTTAAATTTACCAAAATGCCACTAGGGTTTATTTATTAAATTTATTATAAGAAATTATCATCAATTATTTAAAATTTACATTTTACTCTACTTTAATTCTATTTCATAGGCCCGACTAGATAGACGACACTTACAGACACTGGACTAAGAGGGAACTGAAAAATGTGCAATAGACCATATTTTAGACCCTGACCACTACATTGGCCTGATATAGCCATAGGGATAAGTTCATAGGAACCTCTCAAAGGGAAACAAATATTGAGTAACCGTGCATAGGGATCAGTTTATAGACCTTTTAAGGGCAATTAATCATATCAAATAATTCCTCTAGGTCTGCCTAGTAGACTAGTGCAGTAGCCCTTCTAGGGACCTTCGCCATTACATTGGCATAGTTTGAAATATAGTCAATAATGCTATTAATAAAGAGTGTTTTCCCTGTAGACTAGTGTAGTGGCTCAAATATGAACCTCAGCCGTTGCATCGACCCAGTCTGATAAAACGATAATCTAGCAACTGCAAATCCCTAAGTTGACCGGTTAACAGATCCAGTAGGTGTCTAACTAATGGGCCATTTGACTTTATTTTTAGTTCATTTCTTTACTGATCATCTTTTTATAATTTTACAAGTTGAAAAATAGACAGTTAAAATTTTTATCAAATAATCAATTTTTAACCTAGATAGTTATAGATCATTTTTAGCCCTGCCAAGCAATTATGGGTAAATTTTTCTGCAACCTTTTAACTAATTTCTGAAGGCATAATTAAAAGCATATGAAATCAAGTCTAGCCCATTATTTTGGCTCAATTATTTATTAGCTAAGAAGTTATTTTAAATAGGGTCCTAAAATCATTTTTAACAGGATAGCTATAGGTCATTTTTCTACTTTGCGATGGCCATTTTAGGTCATTTTTCAGTGCCAATCGCACTAATAATCCTATATTTCCATAAGCCTAAAGCCAAGCTCAAATAGGTATGTCAAATTGCCACATAAATGGCTTCTATTCCAAGTTACATAAACATCACAAGTTAGGCCATTGTTAATGTACTATTTCATCCCTAAAACTAGTCCATTTACAAATCCACTTTTCACGCCATTTTAAGCCAATTTTGAGTTCAATTTTTTAACCTTTTTCTATCCTTTAAAAGTGTCCCATATTATATCCATTTCATGCCATCCTAGTCATACACATTCACCTAGGTTATGGCATATAAACCATGTGACATTTATGCCAAATATATTATGCCATTACACACACACATGCTAGATAGGCCATACCTCATTTCATGCCATTTAAGCTTGCAAAGCTATTGACCAATACCCTCAATTTGCCTTCTACATGCTTTCAATCACATTCAAGCACACATATACACATTTAAACATCATAGAAGCATTCTTACACACACATTATACCTTTGCCATGCAAATTAAGCCAACATACACTTTGATCATGCCTCGGCCACATTTCACACACACAAGCTTTATTCACCAATCTCTTTGCCTATACCTCACATGCCATCAATGGCAAGCCATATACCATACTATATGCCAATACACATGCCATACACTTAGCCTACCCATTAATCAACTTCTCAACCAAATGAAGGCATATGCCAAAACACATAATTCTCCCTACATACACATACATTTCATACATCTTTCATGTTATATACCTTAAATATCATGCCATAACACCTTAACAAGCTATACACACACACCCCCTTACACAAAGCTCTCGGCCAAAAGGGGAAATTACCCTTCCGTGCATTCCTTTACTCAAATTAGCATCCTAATCCTACCTTACATGCAACATTAGCCTAAATATGTAACTAAATCACTAATTCACACACCTTAGCCACAATTCACACCATTTTCGTATAAGAAATCCTAACATATCACATACAAATTCCATCATTCATGCTTCAAATGCCTTAAATTCACTTACCTCACTATCAAAAAAGTTGAATGCTTCACTTCAAGCTTGAAAGAAGTCACCAGCACCTCACTTCTTCCTTAGCCTTCATTCACACCAACATCACTTTCAAAAATCCACCAAATATCACACACACCTCTAAATCAAATTCCAATCATATAGGTGTTCTTAGAATCATCAAATCCCTTAGGAAATAAATAAAAAAAAGGCTGAAATACTTACACATCAAAAGTTTCCCTTTTGTCTTATTTAATGTACACCTTGAGCTCCCTTGAATTTTCTTGAACTTTAAACACTCTTATTGCTTCCAACACCTTCACAATTTAATTCTTAACACAACTAAGTGATTTTTAATGGCAATAGGCAAGGGAAAAGCTTGCTTAAAGGAATGAAAATAAAGGCTAAAAGCTAAAAATGGCATTGAGAAATCAAAGGGAGAAAGAAGAAGATAGAAGGAAAGGGTGAGTGGATATGGCCAAGTGGCCACTTAAGTGGCAAATAAGGTCTTATATAGTGGCTAAGGGGGAATGGGTAGGGCCTACCTTCCACCCGAACAACATAAAAGATCTCAATTTTGATAGAAACTTTAGGGAATTTTTAAAAATCACTTAGACCTCCAAAATTCATCACATTTATTTTAAAAATACTTATTAGTCCCATTTAAAAGCTCATAAAATTTCATGGCCAAATTCCATCGATAGGATAGTTAACCCACTACCTCAATTTATGTGTAAAACCTAAAAATTAATTAAAATTGCAAACGACCTCAAAATTCAAAAATTATTTCACCAATGGACTCAAGGGAATTTTTAACCTTTATGGTATGGCATTTTCAAGTCTATCTAAGTACATCCTAAATCATTCCTCACTTGACTCCAACTGAGCCTATGGCTTACTAGATTATAGCATAAAATAATTTATTAGTTCTCCTAAATCTTTAAATTAAGTCAATTTCATCATTTTATGGCCCCTCAAAGTTTCATGACCAATACCCTTGCCTTGAGTCTCATGAAGGTGACCCAATACTCTGAGAACACTTTTTTAGCCACAGTGGTACTATACATAGAGCCTTGACTTATAGGCATTACAATTCTTCCCCTATTAAGAAATCTCTTCCTCGAAATTACCTAGAGTAAATAGGTATGGATATTGAGCCAACAATTACTCTTCAAACTCCCAGATAGCTTCTTCCACATTGTGATGTCTCTAGAGAACTTTAATTAAAGGAAAGGCTTTATTCCTCAAATGCTTCACTTCTTTGGCTAGTATCTATATTGGTTCTTTTTTGTAGCTCAAATCTGGCTATATTTCTACATCTGTTATTATGACTATATGCAAAGGATATAATCTATATCACCTCAGCATTGAGACATGAAACACATTATGAATTTGTGACAATTCAGATGGAAAAGCTAGCTTATATGCTAGAGGTTCCACTTTCTCTGTGATATCATATGGTCTAATGAATCTGGGGCTCAACTTCCTTTTTTTCCCAAATATGAGGACCTTTTTCAATAGGGACACCTTTAAGAATATTTTCTTACCAACAACATACTCAATATCCCTCCGCTTCAGATCAACATAGAATTTTTGCTTATCAGCTGTAGCTTTTAGTCTCTCTCTTATCACCTTAACCTTTTCCTCTACATTTCTAATCAGATCAGTTCCTAATATCTTATTTTCCTTAATCTCACTCTAGCACAAAGGAGTTCAACACTTCTTACCATACAATACTTTATATGGGGCCGTGCCTAAACTAGTCTAATAGCTATTGTTGTAGGCAAACTCAATAAGAGACTAATATTGATCCTAGCTACCTTTAAATTCAATGGCATAACTATGTAACATATCCTCAAGCACTTGTATCACCCTTTCTAACTATCCATCTATCTGAGGGTAAAAGGTTATACTATAGGTCAATCTAGTGCCTAAGGCTTCATGCAACTTCTTTCAAAACCTAAAAGTGAATCAAGGATCTTTATTAGAAATAATTGCCACAAGTATACCATGAAATCTAACAATCTCATCATTATACAATTTAGCCAATTTTTCTAGTGAGTAGTCCATTTTTACAGGGATAAAGTGAGCTATCTTGGTCAATTTATCAATAATCACCCACACAACATCACATTTGCCTCTGGTAATAGGCAATCCCATTACAAAAGTCTATTGTCACTTTTCCCACTTCTATGCTGGTATTACTATAGGATGTAGCAATCCAAAAGGAACCTGATGCTCAACTGTTACCTATTGACATGTTAGACATCTAGCAATATACTCGGACATGTCTTTCTTAATTCTTAACCTCCAATACTAAGGCTTCAAGTCCAAATACATCTTAGTACTACTAGGGTGCATAGAATAAGGAGCTTTATGTGCTTCCTTCAATATCTGTATCCTCAGGTTATTTGTACTAGGTACACATAACCTGCCCTGATAGTACAGACATCCATCCTCTCTCAAATCAAATCCTAGTGCCTTTCTTTCTTGAACTTTATTTCCTAGTTATATCAGTGACTCATCTTTATCTTATGCTTCCTTTATCTACTATCTAAAATTTGATTTAATCTATAACTTAGCCAACACAACATTCTCCTTGGTGTACTACAATCTAGCATTCATAGATCTCAGAGTCATTATGAATTTCCTGCTCAAAGCATCTGCTACCACATTAACTTTTCTTGGATGGTAATCTATTAAGCAGTCATAATCCTTAATCAACTTTAGCCATCTTCTCTGCCTCAAGTTCAATTCTTTCTATGTTATGAGGTATTTTAGACTCTTATAATTAGTGTAGATATAACATTTCTCACCATGCAAGTAGTGCCTCCAAATTTTCAAAGCAAAAATAATAGTAGCTAGCTCTAAGTCATGAGTAAGATAATTCTTCTCATGTGGTTTTAACTGTCTTAAATCATAGGCTACTACCTTTCCTTCTTACATTAACACATAACCTAAGCCATTAAGTGAGGCATCACTGTACACTATAAAGTCTTTTCCTTATTTAGGTTGAATTAAGATAAAAGCGTCTATCAGCATCTTTTTCAGCTTCTCAAAACTGGCCTAACATGCGTATCCCACTCAAATTTCACATTCTTTTTAACCAATCTTGTCAAAAGGGTTGCAATCAAAGAGAATCCCTTCATA
>CANXYI010448912.1:0-15236 GCA_948208565.1 Hura crepitans
TAGTATTAGAAGAGTATTTTATAATGAGTTAATACGGCTCGAATATTTATGAATTTTTATTTTTATTTTTCTTTATATTTGGTTTGAATTTTATTCAGCTTTATTCCGTTGGATGTGAGCCTTAGAGGCGTGGAAATGAGCTGGGAGGGTTAGGCAAGTAGCTGGCTTTGTGAAGACCATTCCGCAACATTTTCTCTTCTATCACGTGTCCTTTTATTATCCTCTTTCTTGCTTGAACATTAATTTTTTTTTTTTTTTGTATAATAGTGTTGGTTAATTTCCAGTATCGTTAAATGAAAACTCAAATTTATAATTTTTGTATTTAATGTGTAAATATATAGCAAAATACATGCCATGTATTCAAGATATAGCTCGATTGGGTTTTATTGCTTAGCTGTCATTTATATATGAAAATATTTATGAATAGTCAATCCGTGTTTCAAAAAAAATTCAAACTTTTTTCGTAAAATACAAAAAGTACAAAAGAAAAATCCATTAGAAAGTAAAATAAAATTTTCTCATGTAATTGAAGTTTGAATTATCAAGTAAAAACCCTAATGTAATTTGAGCTTAGAATTTCACTCTCCTTTTGAGAAGTCACTGAGTGAGAATTTATCAATTAATTTTAGATTCTACCAGATTGAGGATCTAGTAAAAGTAATTAAAAAATAGATTAATGTTTAATTTCACACATAAAAATAAATTAAAATAAAATAATTTCACATAGTGTGATATACATGCATACTATGTGCTGAAAAATATGCCTTTTGCTTAACATTTGGTGGATGCTTTTTGCAGAGCTTTTTGGGCAAAAGTAATATGAAATATATTCTGAAAGAGATTTTATGAAAAGTACCAGTTATTCTTAGCTCTTGCTGACCATGTGGGGTGCTGCCACCTGTCCCAACAGTGATGCTGGAATTTTCAACTTGGTTTATTTCTATTAAAAAAAAAAGAAAAAATATATATTGAAAAAACAAATTTTATTGCATAATTGTTTTTGTGATGGTTGTTGGGGAGATATTGAAGTCTTAAGGCCATGTAAAGCTATTGGCATCCACTCATCCACTATAACTTCAAAAGCCTTTGGAGATAACAAAAGGAAATATATATATATATATAAATAAATAAATACAAGTCAATATAAAATTTTCAAAATAATTCTTTATCTTATCTGCTAAATTATTTTTTTCAAATAATGTATAATGGACCCCTTCACATAGTTGTGAGAATTTATTTTTTATATAAAAAAAACATTGTAGCAAATCAATAATTACAAATCTAAATATTTGAATTTTGTTTGATTAATTAAGTGGAACATGAGTAATTGCGGTCAACACTATCTTGAAGTTTATTTAATTTATGTTTTAAATTAATTATTTAATTCCTAAACTTAGTTGACTTTAAATTTAGGTTAGCTTCATTAATTGATTAATCTTTTTATAAGCAATTCATGATTTCTCCTTAAGAATTGCAGCTGGAAAATCTATTGCTGCGAATTTAAGTTACACTAGCTATAATATTAATTATGAAAATCAATCAAGGAGTATAATAATTAATGTATATGATATACTTATTGACAATGTTGCTAGTCAAATATATCATCATACCAAATTTTAAATCAATCAAAGTAATGATCCTTAGCCTTCCAACATCAAACACATAACTTTCTTGAAAATGAGAAGAAAAGAAGTACTCAAAACCTTTCAAATACAATGAAATCGACTTTTATCATTGAACATTACCAATGAAATCGACTTATACCTATTTTTGTGAATGTGAAAAGGTAAATAATGGGTAAAATTAGAAAAGAAATTTTTAGGTCCATAAAGAAAATGAGGTATAAAAAAAGAGAAGAAAAGTCGGCAAAAAAAGGGGCAATTGCATGGTCATACACGCATGGAGGTAGACAAGAGCACAACAGACATACATTACATGCAGCTAGAAAAAAGGCCCTTAATTATACCAACTCACGCGCACCCTCCTTCCAAGTTTTTCCAACTTATCATGTGCCTCTCCCATCAAATCTCTATATTTCGTAGACTAGATGCCCATCTCTTCTTTTTTTTTTTTTTCCTATTTATAGGTATACCCATTAATTTATTATGTTTTTGACCCTCAATCCAAATTAAATTGGACCTATATTACATATATTCCTTTACTAGGGGCAAATCCCTCAACCATCTCTAGCTACTTCTGAATTTGAATTTTAATGGTAATATTAATATATAATAATCATGGAATGTACCGTATTATTGATTTAGTATTTAGAACAGTAAATTTTTTAAATTCGAATTTCGGTCGATTTTTTTTTTACAATCGAATAATGATAATAACAATAATGCTAGACTTTTCTAAAAAAGCAATAGAGGGGAAAAAAAAAAAAAGAAGAAAAAGGCTTTAACTTGTACCACCGTCTTATGCTTCTTCTTTTGACCACTATTTTAGTCTATGTAATAACAGTAGTTAGTAGATGATATGTGTATAATAGGTATAGCACACGCATTGTTAATGTTAAGTAACACGGTATATCTTTGTGGTTGTGGACTTCTCTCTCGGAGCATATTTCTCATCAAGCGTGTGTGGCCATTATTATTTATTTATATCATAATATATATCTCTCCCGATACGTTTGGATCAATCTATTTATAATTTGCTAGTGATTAGTTTATAAATTATATATGCATGTATATTTTTTATTTTTAATAAAAAAATTTAAAAATAATGTTATATGATTTAATCAACTCAAATAATTAATCATAATATGTTTATGACCTGTAATTTTTTTAATTCATCTATACTTTGATCTAAACCTGACCCATTTATCACTTTTATATATAATAATTATATAAAATATAAATGGAAAACAGCTATATTAAAAGCGAAGAAAAAAAATTATTTCAGTTGATAGAAACATAGTTTTTAGCCATTGCATAGCATGTATACATATTAAACCTAACTATGCATTTGAGTAACTTAGCCATTATACGGACGGTTGACATTTTTTTTAAGAAAAATTAAAATAAGGCATTCAGTATTTAAAACTAGTTTGATTACGTTCATTATTATTTTTATTTAATTTTTAATAATTTATTTTTAGATTTATGTGATTCATTTTTGTAATTTATTATTTAACTTTTTAATTTTTATGCTATAGTATTTTTTTTACGTATGATTATTTTTTTTTTATATATTAGATAGTTTTATGCTATACTATAATTTATTGTCTAATTTTTATAATTTTTTATTTAATATAAAATTATTTTATTAATTTATTGAATCAATCCAATAACCAGGTCTAACACGTATATACATTAATTATTTCTATCCTTCTTGTTATTACTATGCACACTGATCATTTTTCATAATTCAAATTTTTACTGCAATTTTTGATCATATTATGTAAAAATTACTTTCTTCTGCGAAAATAAGAAAACGTTAAAACTATAAATATCAAGATAATTTGTGTGATGTACCTAAAAACTGAAAAAAAAAAAATCAAATGGTGGAAAATGAAAGTACAAAGTGGAAGAATTATTTTGTTAAAAAAAAAAAAGAAAAAGGTGGGAGGAGTGGGCTAGTGAAAACGGCACGGCATAGGAAACACGCAACGCGCTCCCGTAAAAGAAACACAAGGAGTGGTGCCGGCGAGTGTGAGATTGCAAAATACAAAAGAGTGGGTCTCCTTTCTCAGTTTTTACGAAGCTTTGGCCGCTCCTGTCCCTCTCACCCCCTCTCTTCAATATCTAATCCTCCCATTTTATTAACAATTTTTTCTTTTTTTTTTATCTATATCCCACCCATTTACTTTAATTTTCTTTTTCAATCAAATCAAATCTTTTGTAAATTTAAATATTGTACTTACCAAAATTAAATATTTACTTTTCCATATCATTTTTTTATCGTTTTGAATAAGATTGTAATAATTCACATACTGGGATTTTATATGATGCGATTTTTTTTATTTCTTTTCTTAAAATATAGAAAA
Organism: Hura crepitans; assembly: GCA_948208565.1. NCBI lineage: Eukaryota > Viridiplantae > Streptophyta > Magnoliopsida > Malpighiales > Euphorbiaceae > Hura > Hura crepitans. Next base: position 3,989 of record CANXYI010448912.1, read on the forward strand.
GTAAATACATTTGTAAAGTTCTGTACCCAATAAAAATATAATTTAGACACTTTTTTAAAAAAAAAAATTACGGTATTTTAACTGTGTATATCTAGCATTATCCTGATGTCATATTATAATATTTTTTTAATTTATTAATTATACACCTCAAACTGTATATTATCAGTCAAAACGCGTTTAAAAATAAAAAAATTTGGGTGATGTGTGATTTTCATAATGTGAAATTATTTAAAAGATTTTATTTCGAAAATATATTAAGCTAAATCCGAAAATAAAATGGAATGCTTCTTCTTTATTTCCTAGACTCACCATCCATGCAAATTGCATACTGTTAAGTAACATACACAGTCTCTAAACCTCTATTGCAAACGACAGCAGCAGTCAATTACACCCAACTCAACAAGACAGAGAAAGAAAGAGAAGGATCAATAAGTATTTAGTTGAATGTATCAAACATCAACTGTTAAGTGAAATAAAAAAAATATATTTTTTGATTTAATAAATTTATATTTATTAGTATGCCGTGTGTATTTAAATATTTGAAAAGACTGAGGAAAAGAAAATGAAAAAAATAATAAAAAAGGCATAAATTAAGGGAGGTAAAAATTAAAGGGAAAGTGAGAGTGATTGGAGTATGTCTCATTTCTTCCATCTGCTTGATAAAAACCAGCTATATATAATAATAATAATAATATACTACTTGACTGCCGGGTTATTAGCCCGCCGTTGATCACGTACTTTGTTTTTTTTTCCTTTTTCTTGAAAATCTTGTTTACCATAATTATACTTATTATTATAATATTATTGACAACTGTCTTATTTACTCTTCTATAAATATCCTTCACTCTCTTCCTTCCCTTTATCTTCCTGCCTTTCTTCTTCAAACTCAGCGTCCATAAATACAATTTTTGGGAGAAACAGAGAGTTCTCTTCATGAGAGTATCTCTCAAATACAACAACCGCAGCCATGTGTAACCCAGAGACCGATACTTCTGACAAATCATCACAATCTCCACAAACCCATATTTATTTAGATCTCTTAGACCTTGATTATCTCAAGCCAAATCCTGATATCTACCCTTCTCTTTCTGACCTGATTACAGAGACTAAATCGCTCTTCAAATTGGCTTTCCCCATAGCACTAACAGCTCTCATTCTCTATTCTCGTTCCGTTCTCTCTATGCTGTTTCTCGGCCATCTCGGTGACCTAGAGCTCGCCGCTGGTTCTCTTGCTATTGCTTTCGCCAACATTACTGGCTACTCTGTTCTTTCTGGTTTAGCTCTGGGCATGGAGCCACTCTGCTCCCAAGCTTTTGGAGCTCAACGCCCTAAGCTTCTCTCTGTCACTCTTCATCGCTCTGTCATTTTCCTCTTAGTTTCATCAATACCCATTTCTGTTCTATGGTTAAATATGTCAAATATCCTTCTTTGTCTTCGTCAAGATCCTGCCATCACTCATTTAGCTCATATCTATTTGCTTTTCTCTCTTCCTGACCTTTTAACCAACTCTTTTATCCACCCAATCCGCATTTACCTTCGCGCTCAAGGCATCACTCACCCCTTAACTTTAGCATCTCTCGCCGGCACTATTCTTCATTTCCCCATTAATCTCTTGTTCGTTAATCATTTCAAGCTCGGACTCGCCGGCGTCGCTGCCGCAGCCGCCATTTCCAACTTCTTCGTTCTCTTGTCTTTGGTTATATATGTGTGGGCTTCTGGATTGCACGAGCCGACTTGGACTAGGCCGAGCAGAGAATGTTTCACCGGCTGGACGCCACTTATCCGGCTAGCTGCGCCGAGCTGTGTATCAGTTTGTTTAGAGTGGTGGTGGTACGAGATCATGATCGTCATGTGTGGGCTGTTAGCCAATCCTAAATCAACGGTTGCTTCTATGGGAATATTGATTCAAACGACGTCGTTGCTCTACGTTTTCCCTAGTTCTCTCGGGTTTGCTGTTTCCACTCGTGTGGGCAATGAACTTGGGGCGAATCGTCCAGGCAAGGCGAAATTATCGGCCGTGGTGGCGGTATTTATTTCAGCCACGATGGGCTTAACAGCATCCACTTTTGCATCTGGAATGAAGGATAAGTGGGGCCGGATGTTCACTAGTGATGGCGAGATCCTACGTCTGACAGCTGCTGCTCTTCCGATCCTAGGGCTGTGCGAGCTGGGTAACTGTCCACAAACAGTAGGTTGCGGTGTTCTGAGAGGAAGCGCACGCCCGTCTTGTGCTGCTAATGTGAATCTGGGCGCATTTTATATAGTGGGCATGCCAGTGGCCATCGGGCTCGGGTTTTGGGTCGGTGTGGGCTTTTGTGGGCTATGGCTCGGCCTATTAGCGGCCCAAGTTTGTTGCGCTGGCCTCATGTTGTACGTTGTGGGGTCTACTGACTGGGATTTCGAAGCTAAGAAAGCTCTGATGCTATCGAGCACAGGCTGTGATACGAGGAGATTACTAAGTGAAGGTCGGGTAGACGAAGAAGGGCAGAAAATGACTTGTAAAATCGAATTATTTCCTTTCTTCTATTTTTACATTATTTTTGCCCTCCTGGGTTTATCTTGTAAATTAATTATTTTTTTATGATGCGGAGAGAACTTTGCATAAAGAATATGAAAGGGAAAATTTTTCTGACTTAAAAGGCTAACAATAAATTGTGTATGCAAAATAACAATAATTTTTATATATTAAATTTAGTAATTGAATCAATTAACATGAATACATAAATTAATTTTCCATATAAAAAGGAAATTTTGCTTTAAACTTTTATTCATTTTATCAATTTTGTTGCTCATTATTAGGATATTTTTATGGATGGCCATTCGTTAAAGTCAAAAGTCATTATTTGAGTGGTTAAGGTTAAAAAAATTTTTTAAAAAAATAAGAGAGAATTTACCTTGTAGAAAGCATTGATTGTTGGAGATTATGTCTCAAAAATTCAGACATGGTTTGGTTATACTAGAAGGATATAATGGTTTTACAATGATGAGATAACAACGCCACCAAACAAGCGCAGCTTACCCATGGAAATGCAACTTGTGAAATTGCATTATTGTATGATATCACAAAGGCATCATTCAAGTATCAAAGCCATAATTTAGCTGCAAATGGCATAGCAATTAGGCCAAGTGCTCTATGTTGTTCTCTCACTATCATTGTTGGGAGATTAATTGTATATTACCGAAAGGTGGTCTCCAGCTATAAATTAAACTAGCAACCTCAAACTGGTAATTTTATCAAATATCTTTGCTGCTATTTCGCAGTGGGGACCGATTGAGATTTTTATTTAAGACTGAATCTTTATAATTCAATTTATTCAATGATAGTAAAATAACACACCTTGCATATACATGTCAATTTATCATTAAATTCGTCCATCTTGATTTATTATAAAATTAGTTCATGATATTGTTCCGGGACCAATTAAGATTCTCTTCTTTTTTTTATTCAAGCGTTTCATCCTCTTTATTTAGTGATTGCCATTAATAATGTGAAATAAAGAATGGAGTAATTATAGGCCTATTTATTTAGACTACAAAAATTTTGGAAAGTGCATCAAGCCTCTTTCATTTGTTTAATAGGAAATTAAAGAAATCTCTCGTAATTGAATTTTTTATATATTGATGGAAATAATGTAAAAGTTGCAAGTTGCGTATGTAGGAAAAGAAGAGAAAAGAAAAGAAAATAGGATAGGTGGTTGATTCGGGTCCCCATATTAATATAGATAAAAAGGTGGTAAAAGAATGGAAGAAAACAAAGAAAAGCCTATAATGGAAGCAATGGGAAGGCCCTCGCTCAGAGGGAAAACAGCAAATTAACTCCCATGGCAGCAGGAAAATAATAGTAATAAAGCATATTAAAAAAAAAAAAAGAAAAAAGAAAAAAAGGAATTGTCAGTATTTAAAAAGTCTTGGAAGCTCTTTCTGCAGCAGAAGGCGCACGAGGGGGTATCTGCCAACCTTTTTTATTTAATATGTTTTATCTTACTCTGTACACCTTCTATTATCACAGTTCGAAAGTGAGGATCGATGCTCTCTATTTTTTATTTTTTTAAAAAATTATAAATCTTTAAATTACTGTGCTCAGATAAAAATCGTAGTCAAGCCCTATTATCGGAATGAGATCTCTGTCGCTAATTGAAGATTGAAATTTTAATTACTCTAAATTTTTTAGAAAAATATTTTTTATTTTAAAAACTTTCAAATAGTTGAATTTCTGTAGTCTAACTTATTAATTGAGATTTTTAGTTAAAAAACAAAATAAATTTGAAAGGCCATTCTTTTGAAATGATTTTTACTTTTTATTTTTAAAGAAATTTAGCAATTAAATTGTAAGAACAGTTGTCCAAGCATATTATTGTATTATAGCGGAAAATTCATCTCCCCCCTCTGTGTAAAAAGAAAAAAATCAAAATTATTTTTCTCTACCATATCTCAAAGTTGATTTTCTTTTTTCTTTTTGATAATTTTATTTTCGGGTTTGGCCTTAGCCTCAAAAAGACCAAGCACAGCAGCCTTGACCCTGCTCTGTTTTTGTGGGTTCCAACCTATCAAATCCACAATTATTTTTTCATCCGTATCACAGCCATGCTTTAATTTCTTTGCATAGAGGGAGAATCATTGTATAGTTCTTCGCTATTGTTTGATGAATCCAAATAACACACTAATATCATATCTTGCTAGTCTAAAATTTACACCCCATTCTTGAATTTCCACGTGTATTCAAAGTCAAATTACGTAAAATTGAGTCAGATTTTTAAATTATAGATTTTATATCAATCTAAATTATTAAATCTACCGGCGATATTCATATAAACGAAAAAAACTTTCGAACTCTCTTATTAACAATCTGTATTTGTAAAGTTATTTCCCAGATTTCTTCTGATTGATTTTGAAAAAATAATCACTCAGATTAGATTAATTGGCTTGCATTCAAATTAATTTTACTCAGCATATGTATTATAATTTTTATAAGTAATTCGATTCACGGATAAATTAATATAATTAAAAAAAATGTATTTTATATTTAAATTTGTCACCAAAAGCCCTTATACTATTGAATACTTTGTATTGTATTAAATATATTGGTTTAATTGCAGTTCAAATTTATGAATACGTAATTGTAAAAATGATTATAATATTATTAATTAAAATTTATTAATGTTTTAATCTCCATGCATGTGAATAAAGCGTGCATGCATGCATATTTTAATGGCCGTTGTCACTTTAGCGTATTTATCCAAGTTTATAAAATATTTTTCATGGATGAATCCCATTGTACTTCATCATGTAAGTGCATGCTAATAGCGTATGTATAATTCGACTGATTATATATATGATTTAGTTTGGTGATAAATTTAAATATATACATAAGTAGAGTGTAAAATCCAACCTTGATCTATTCGATTTTATTTTTAAAAATTTTGATTTATTTCTATTTAAATTAATTTTTAAATAATAAAAATAAATAAATTAAACCGACTAATTTTTTAAAATAACATATTCGTTTTTTAATTTTTTCATTTCTAAAATTCGATTTATTTATTTTTATTTGTTTTTGTATCAAACCGACTAAATATTTACCCCTTAATTATACACTTTATCAATTGAATAAATATATTTTTACAAATATATCCTTATATTAATAAAAAAATATGTTTTTATAGAATAAGGGACATTTTAATTTTAAAAATGATAATTTATATATATTAATTGCATGGAATGTAATTTTATACATTATATATTACACTATCGACTGTTGAATCTATATTTTTTAAAATTTAATTGTTAATTATGAACGATTAAATTTAAAAAAAAAAAAGCAAATTTAACAATAAATATCATAATATATATAATATCAAATCAACACTCTAATTATACAATGCAATAATAAAAAAATAATAAATATTTAACAAACTGATTATAATATTTAAGAGAAAAATAAATTTATATTTTAAAATAGAAAAAGAAAAGGTCAGGTTTCAAACTGGTGGTTTGATACTGTCAAACCATAGTTATTAAAATCAGATTGACCGGTCGGACCGGTTTAACTGAAAATCGACAGCTGATTCTATCCGATTAAGTATAAAAATCGAAAGTGGTAAAAAAAATAGGAATGATTCGGATTGAACCGGGAGAAAGTCCGGTTGAACCGTGAACTAGAACCGGATTGAACCGAAAAATTTATAATTTTAACCTTTTTTTTTATTTTTTTTACATTATTTTAGACCTATATTTTTTTAGTAATTTTTTAGTTATTTTTATGAAATAAAAGTAATTTAAAAATATTAATAATAAAATTTATTCTATTAAGTATATTTTAATTGATCAATAATTAGATCATTTTAAATATAATTATTTTCATAAATTTATTTAATTAAAAAATTATTTTAAATTTAATAAAAATATATTAATTATTTTATTATTTTTTTTAACAAATCGCAAATCAATTAATTATTCTGTTCAATTTTCGATCCGATTATAATAACATTGTGTCAAACAAGAATTACGCATATCACTCGTGCAGTGACTCATTTATACATAATTTTATAAATCCATTAGTCATAGTAAAAGTCAATGGTCGGTCTATTTAAGCACGTGATTACTCTAAATTGATCGGTGATAAATCTATTTTTGATGTGACAAACGATACCGACTTTAAATTGCAAGTGGGTTAAATTTCAAGTGTTATGTAAATAAAAAAATTTATTATTTAAAAAAATATAATTTAATAATTTAAAAGTATGCTGCATTAACAGTATTGTAACCTAAATAATAAATTTTTCTTTCAATTTTAATTTAATTTTAGTGGCATTGAAGTTTATTAAGAGAATGATCAATTTAAGATTTTCCTTTTTTAAAATATTTTTAAAATTTTATCGATTAAAAATGTTACATCTCTCATTACAAATGATTTTCATAGCTAGTTGAACATTTATTTTAAATTAATCAATGAAAGCAATTGTATTTTTTTATTCTAAATTTCGTGACAATTCATCAAGAACATCAAATTTTTATTCAAAATTCTGAATAATTGAATATCCAATAAATTCTCAAATCTAAAAATAATCTAAAATATCTATCCCCTAAAATTTTTAAATATCATTTCTTTTCTTTTTTTTTATAATTATATCATTAAAAAACATGATAAAATTAAATTATAATCAATTAAAAAAATAATTAAAATTTAAATAATTGAATTATAAGCGAGATTCATCGCGATTCATTTGTAACAAAGCATATGTGAAAATTATCCTCTAAAAAAAAAAAAGCAATATATACCCATGGAATGGCTGAAGAGCATTTCCAAAATTAGGGCTGTGTAAAACTGAACAAAAAAATGAAATCGAACTGAAATTTTGACAATTTGTTTTATTTGATTAGATTTTTCGGTTCGGTTTTATATAGTAATTTCGGTTTAAGCGATTTGGTTCTTGAAAGGTAAAAATCGAAAGAATAGAACCGACTAAATTTATTAAAACGATATCATTTTAAGATAAAATGACGTCGTTTTTGAGGTTTTATATATAAAAAATATATAAAATTTCGGTTAATTAGATTTTTTCGGTTCAGTTCTATAAAAAAATCGATTTTTTTATTCGATTTAATTCTAAAATTTTTAAAAATTGTATTTTTGATTCGATTTAGTTCTAGATCGAACCGACCAATTGAACGGGTCTATCTAAAACTGTGCTATAACTTTCGTTAATATTAACGATTTATTATTAAATCATTAAACACTAATTATATCGTATATAAAATAATTATATTTTTTAATACATGACAGTAATTAAATTGATATATTACTAATCGGATTTAAAAAAAATTCTTAGCAATTAATGGTAGCACACTATTTATTTAGTCGAGAAAATCAAGGTCAAGAACATAAATTTGGTCAAGATTTACCTTTTTAAATTAAATTATAAATCCTCACTCTTTCAATATTCAAAGAATATGCCCATGTGATTGTACAATTTGAAAGGGGCTTCCTGTAGTATATAAAACAATTATGCCTACATGTGGTTGCACAACCAGCTTCCAATTAAATCTAAACACGTGTTATTTATTTTTTTTAAAATGGGCATGGTTACAAACTCCCTCCTATTGCAAGTGCATGCATCTTTATAATTTTTACAAAATTTCATTTTCTAAAAAAATAACGTAAATATGTATGAATATTCACGTGGTAGGGTGATAGACTTTTTGACTTGACTGCAATAGAAAGTTATAAAGTTATAAACCTCACACTGCTACCCTTCTCACTCATCCTTGTCGTTCAAACGATCCATTAATCAGTACTCAGATTCTTATTCTTATTCAATTATATAAATATATATAAAAAAAGCTATACTCAATTATTTTGATCATTGAAAATGGAGAAAATGAAAAATTTTAACTTTTAATTTAGTAATTGAAACTCAATGTGTTTTTAGAATTAAAAGATATAATATGATTTTACTAATTTATTTTTCATAAAAGATATAATTATTCACTAACCAACCATTTTTTTTTTCCTCTAAAGAAATATTATATAGTGAAATAAGTTGAAATTTCAAAATGCTTTTGGCACGTAGAGGAGCCAATGCCAGATTGTGACCTCTCTCGAATTCTCAATTATCAAATGACAATTTCGTTGTCCTTGAATAGAGCCACCCGTAACACATAGACCACTGATAGCCTAGGCTCCGCTCCTGAGAGTACCATGTCTAATAATTATAAAAAATTAAAAAATAGAAAAAAAAAAAAAAAGGAAAATTATGATTCTTTAAATTGAATGAGTCAAAATTTTCCAGAGTACTGAAGTCTCACTGGCCACTAATATCAGCCTCACAGTTTTACATTAATAACATATGCCTTTTTCTCCTTCTTTTGATTTCAAACTAGGCCATGACTATTTTTGAACGGTGAATATGTTACATTAATTAAAATTATTAAATTCGCCCATCATTATTCACATAATTTAAATAATAAACAAACTCTAAAATCATATAAATAATTAATTTTTATATCAAATATCAAAAATTTCAGATGCGTTAAAATATTATATATACAAATAAGATATATTTCTAAATCCTGAGGATATCAACCTTTAGAGTTTAACCCATGTGGATCTCCATGATCAAACAATAGACACAAACATGTATGCTGAGAGTCGGGGTGAGCAAAATCGAACCGAATTTGAAAATCAAATCGATAGTTATTTCGGTTTATTTGATTTGATTTATTTGATTTTTGATTTGTTTAATTTTTTAAAAAAATTTTAGTTTTTCGGTTCGATTTTTGATAGTGAAAACAGAATAAACCGACCCGACCGAACTATCAAAATGACATCTTTTGAACATTTAGAATTACATAATTTTACCTTGAAAAAGCGTCGTTTTGATGTTTATATATATATATATATATATATTCGGTTAGTTCGATTAGATTTGTTAAAAAATTCAGTCAGTTTGATTTTTTATATGAAATTCGGTCGGTTCGGTTATTATGTATAAGAAATTTGGTCTCTTCAGTTTTGATCGGTTTTCAGACCGAACTGACCGATTGCACACCCTTACTGAGAGTTATCCAATGATGTTCTCTTCATTTTCTAAAGATACTTTAGGACATGCAAGTAAATATAAGACAATAGCCAACTTAAACACAGCTCCAAGATTGGATCTCTCGACATAGTCCCCACATTTGCCTCATTCACGAAATGAAAGGATCATTCTTGCCACTCCTATATGTGTATACACACACACGCATATTAGGAATATAAAACTAGAGCATAATGCTTCTCGCATGTTTACCCTTTTGAGCAAACCATGATCCTTCAATTCTTCTCTCTTTCTGTCGCTTATCTCACAAAAAAATAATCGAATTAATCTAAATTTTTAATTTGGTTCGGTTATTCAATTTTAATTAAAATTGAACCGAATTATATTAAAATAGTTGATTCCATTTCGTTTGTATATAATTTAGTTCAATTTCAATTTTTTAATTTTAAGTAAATTTGATATTTTTATTATTTCGATTTGTCTTTGTTTCTGAACCGAATCAATCATTTTTTAACCTACATTGAGTCATCTGTCATTTATAAAGCTTGACACGTGGACTCCTCTAATTATGTAACTATATATAGGTAGAAAAAAATATTATAAAAAACAAAATTTATAATATTTTAATTTTCATTCAAGTTATGGACTTATGGTTACAATGATATTATTATATTTTGTATCTTCGAGGATTATGTCTCTGCTTATTAGACAGAAATATTAAAAGCTATTTCCCCCCTGCTCTTATACTTTAGTTTTGGTTATATGATAAAATCAGTGATGGGCGTAATCTTTTTTTAAAAAAAAAAAAGAAAAGAAAAGGGCAAAAAATAAAAAAATAATTTTTTTATTATATGATATACCTCTTTCTGGACTATATAATATAATATGTGTAGAAATTTGTGAAACTCAAATATAATTCAAATCCACCGCCATTCTTATGATTTTCAAGATATTATATGCTTTAAGAAATTTTGTTTTTATTTTTTTAGTTTTTTCTGCCAACATATTTAGTGATTTCGATTTTTTTTTAATCTTTTTTCAGATCCATAATTTATAAATATGTGTTGAATTAAATATGGATAATTTCTACTTGCTATGCTCGTTTCTTCAATCCAGGTATATAGATTGGGCCTTGTGCTTGAAAACCCACTTGATTTGGAAATTTGGGCCTGTAAGGCCAATGAAAGAATTGGTTCGGTCCATTAGTATCTAGAAATAAAAAGAGCTATAATCATGATTTTTTTTTCTTCCCTAATTGTTTCAAATTGTGTGTGCTTGTATAAGTAGAAAATGTAGTTGTTCTCTTTAAATAAGACCTCAAGTTCGAGTTTTATTAATGAACAAAATCGGCGTTGAGAGAGTTTAATTTTTTAATGGACTGACTTTATTCAAATTGAATTCTAATACTTCAATTAAAAAAGGAAAAAAAATGTTTGCGTGTGAAGAAATACAATATTCAATGAGGTACATTAGTTGAAAACAATTTCGCAATTGATGGTAAGAAATGATTTTTTCTCTCTTAATTAAAAGTGTTGAATTCAAATTTTAAGTGTGCAATATGTTCGAATATACTCGACGTAATTTAAATTAATAAATTTTAAATATTAAATAATATTTTTAAAAAATAAACAGTAGACATTTATTAGCTGTCAAGCTGTACAATGCAAATGCAAGTGTTTCATTTTTTATAGAAACGCCTACGCATAGGGGCC
>CANXYI010449023.1:0-15065 GCA_948208565.1 Hura crepitans
GGACCTTTTAGGGTAATTTTTTTTAAAAAAAAAAGAAAGAAAAAAGGGCAAAAACAGAACATGCGTGCTCGCAGCCATCCCGCAAGGAATCTCTCTGTTCTCTGCTAAATCAACTGTCCAAAGTAAAAAGCTTCCATCAAATTCTTGATAAGCCATCTCTGCTTCTCACTCTAAAATTCACTTTTTCATTGATTTTTCCTTTTAATTTCTTTCATCCTCTTCGAATAATTAGATAGCAAGGTAGGAATGTGAACTACTGAGAGAGAGTAAGTTAAGAGAATTAGAGAGGAAGAGTGAGACCAATTCTCTCTCTTCCTTCTCCATTTTCAGCATTCTATGGTTAATGTCTCCATCACAGCCACCATAATTTTACTTTAATTTTTCTCTTCTTCCTTTCTTCTGTTTGAAATAAACAAAAGAAGGGAAAAAAGAAGAAGAAAAGAAACAGCATTCACTATTTTTTAAATTATTAGCTTATTTCATTATTCTAATACTTCTTTTTATTATATATACACATCACATTTTCCTAAAATTTGCAGCTTCCTATGTTTGTTGGACTTGTTTTTGTTCTTCTGTCAAGAGCAAGACATCCTTCATTCGATCTTCTCTTTAACAGAGAAGCAGAAGAAAAAGAATAGCAAAACAACAAATTATCCAACCCATTATCCTCCATTATTGCTGCTTCAAGGATGTTTCCTTGCTTTTGCATTATCTTTTTTGTCTTTTTCAGCTCTTTCTCTCTTTCTATATCAGTTTCTTCCTTGAATCTCACCCTTCCCCATCAGCACCCTGACCCTGAATTTGTTGTACAAGATGTTCAAAGGTGAGACCTTTATATCCTTGTACTATCAAATAATGCCAAACGACTTCTGGGTTTTGTTCATTTTCTTGTTTTGCATATTGGGTTTCTATTAATTTTGCTCAGGTTGCTCATTTACAAGATTTTGGCATCATACTCGTTCCATTTTCCCTAATTTGCTACATTCTCTCAGAAACCAAACAGGAAAACAGTTTCTCAAGATCCCTTTCGGGTTTCTGTTGATTTGCGGTTGCTTGTTTACTAATTTGATGGGTTTCTCCATTTTCCCATTTTGGCCAAAGCTAGGAATTATATTGTACACCTGCCTTGCTCTGTTTTCCTCTGATTTTAATTCCACATTTTATATTTTGTTTCTAACCAAACAACAGTCTTCATTATGCTTTATTTATTTAAATTTTCAAACTTGCAGGAGAGTCAATGCAACTCTATCAAAAAGAAAACTCTTAACGCTCCAAGAAAAGGACCAATGCCTAACCGGAAACCCGATTGATGATTGCTGGCGGTGCGACCCGAATTGGGCTAACAACCGCCAACGTTTAGCAGACTGCGGCATCGGTTTCGGCGCTGGAGCACTCGGCGGACGCGGCGGTCAGATCTACGTCGTTACCGACTCCTCTGACCACGACCCGGCGAACCCAACTCCGGGCACTCTCCGTTACGGCGTAATCCAAAACGAACCGTTATGGATAATCTTCTCTACTAGCATGGCCATTAAGCTGAAACATGAGCTTATCTTCAACAGCTACAAAACAATCGACGGTCGGGGAGCTAACGTCCACATAACCGGCAATGGGTGTTTCACACTACAGTACGTCTCCCACGTAATAATCCACAACATCCATATCCACAATTGTAAGCCATCAGGGAATACAAATATAGCTTCATCACCGACGCACGTTGGCTACAGAGGAAGATCGGACGGTGATGGGATATCCATATTCGGGTCCCAGAAAATATGGATTGACCACTGCTCGTTATCCTATTGTACAGATGGGCTCATTGATGCTATTATGGGGTCTACAGCGATCACAATATCCAGTAATTTTTTTTCGCATCATGATGAAGTGATGCTATTAGGACACGATGATAGGTATGTATTAGACACAGGAATGCAAGTTACCATAGCGTTTAACAGGTTCGGAGAGGGGCTGGTGCAGCGCATGCCTCGGTGTAGACGCGGCTACATCCACGTTGTCAATAATGATTTCTTGCACTGGGAGATGTATGCTATCGGCGGCAGCGCTAACCCTACCATTAATAGTCAGGGTAACCGTTATATTGCACCGGCCGATCCTAACGCCAAAGAGGTCAGTTCTTGTATTTTCCTTAATTTATTTACTTTTTTACTTTTTTAAATATATACCCGCAAGGGGAGGATGATTGATTAATAATTTCTGTGGGAACACTCGTTGACTTAGAATATGATTATTGAAATTTGCTCGTGGAATTTTTTCACTTGCAACGGTGGCGCGTGAACGATGCGCGTCTCTTTTTCCTTAAATACTTAGAGTCAAATATTATTTCCTTCACTGAATGTGTGAATAGAAGCTTTTGGCCAAAATTAAAATGTCTTTAAACTGAAAGGAAGGTGGCAACGGGACATTCTGCGACCTGTTTAAAGCCGGGAAATGACACTTGACCGATTTATTTCTTATTTTAGCTAACTTTAGCTGCATTCCTATAATAATGTCTCTCTATTGGCCATTTGACTCAATAAACACCTATTGAATCAATGGCCAACACAAAGGATGTAATATTAAACTTTAAAGGGGATCTTTAAACTCTGTTTATTTTTTGAAAAGTGGAAGCAAAAGGATATGGAAATTTGCCCAGAAGTCCTAATTAAAATTCTGACATGATGCCCTCAGATCATATCACCACCTCTAATGGTGGGGCATAGAGAAGAGGGACCACCACTACAGAAATACATGTGAAAATAAAGAATGAAATAGGAAATTTACCTAAAAATATATTTAAAGAACTAGGAGTTTGCAGGGGAATGAAAGCGACAATAGTGAGTGCCAGCCCATTGAGTAATCATGTAGGTACTAATTCCTGTCCCTGGACCCCGCCGGCTTTATCTACAGTTTATTGATTTAATTTAAAAATTAATAAAATTAAATATATAATTTTTTTAAAATATTAATTAAATTGATTAAATTAGATAAAATTTAAAAATAATTAACTGAATTTATTGAATTATAATTGAATGCACTTGTGTACTGATATATACAGATATATATCGTTAAATTAAAGTACGTATATATTATGTATTTAGATCACTTTAATTTAATATTATATATTCGTATATATTGATATATGAGTATATCATAATATCATTTGAATTTATAGTATTTTTTTTTTGAAGAATCAAATGAAATAATCAAAATTTTTATATATATATAAAAAAAAGCACTTAAGTCAGTTAAAATGGGGGTTTTAAAAATAAAAAAATGTGTCAATCACGCTTCCTTCTAAGGGTGCAGAGTCAGTATTATGTTCTTTTTCCGGCGGGAGATGGAGTAAACGAAATGAGATGGGCAGGTGACAAAGCGTGTTGACACAGACGAGATGGAGTGGTCAGATTGGAATTGGAGGACAGATGGGGACATAATGGTAAATGGAGCATTCTTTGTGCCGTCGGGGGCTGGGTTAAGCGCTCAGTACGCAAAAGCGTCGAGTGTGGAGCCGAAGTCCGCTGCTCTAATTAACCAACTTACTCTCAACTCTGGGGTCTTTGGTGATGCCAGGTATGGTCCCTCTCTTTCATTTTTTTATTTTTTTTTATATTTTCAACTATATTTTGATATATCATATATTATATTATATTATAGAGCTCACTGTTTATTTTGTATTATTTAAATTTTATTTATTTATAATTAATAATTAAATTTTAAAAAATATAAATATAATAATAAATATCGTATAATATAATATATATAATTATCATTTTAAAAAAATACAATGTTATTTCATTTCAAGCATCTCTGAATGCCTAAAATGTCCTTGTTATGTCAATCCATTTCTTTCTTGCTTGTATTGGGCGTAGCAAAAATGGTGTTGAGAATAATATTTATTTTTTTAAGAAAAATTAGGTATAATTGAAAAAAAATATAATTAAATATGTGTACATTAATTATTTACATGTGTATGAATAGTTGAATCAGGGTTACCTACGGAAGCAGCACAAAAAAAAATAAAGGCCATAACATGTTTGGGGTACGGGGAGTAACTGCCTGTCTTTAAATATGTTTCCATGCGCGTGCTGGGAATCTAACAACCTTGTTACTGTTCATTTTTCCGTCTCCTTCTCTTTTTCTTTCCTTTGATTCAAGTTTTAAATTAATAAAATAATAAAAAATGACTTGCAACTTAATTGAAAATTTAACTATTTTATCGTACAACTGAGTTTGAATTTTATTTTTTTAAATAATATAATTATAAAAAAATTCATAAAATAATAATGTATTCATCTAACTTTTAACTACTTACTACTTTTTGTATATAAATTTAAATAAAAAATATGAACAAAACATCTCAATTATTTAAATATATTCATAATTAATTAAATTATTTATAGATTATTAATATTATAAACAGTCATAAAAATATAAATATATTTATAATATCAAATATAGGTAAGTATACAAGCATTGCGCGGACTTTAAAAACGGGAAAAGTGTAAAAATGAGCTTCCGCGCAATTAATTACGGGACATGTGCCCGTGTGGTAGGCTTATTTAGAAAATGAAAACTTAAAAAGTGAAAAAAAGAAAAAAAAGAAGAAGAAGAAGCTGAAGTAGATATTTAAAGGAAAATGCTATAGAGTAGTAATCTTGTGGGGCATATCTCAAGGGTTTGGCTCCAAATTATTCTGCTTTGACCCCTAGTGGACCAAAACAAGAACCCTATGCACTTTTGGCTTTGGAAATTGTTCTTTAAATAGTTCCTCTGTGCAAGATCTCGCTGCCCTACACTTTACCGACTCATTTTTTTCTTGGATAAATCTACTCCTACTTTTCACTTCTGTCGAATCGTTATTCCTTCTTTTTTTTTTTTTTTTTTGTCAAATTAAAGATTAGAAGGATAGAATAGCATCTCTATTTTTTATTAAGTGTAAATTGACGGTATTGTAATTAATAAATGATATAATTTATTTAAAATTTTTAATTAGATAATATAATTTAAAATAATTAAAATTATAAATTAGTATATTTTAAATTGATTAATAAAGTTATTAATTATATGTTTATTTTTATTTTTATTATGATTATCTATTAGAAAGATTATTTAACAAGTTATTAAATAATATGACCTCTCTTCTCTCTCCTTTTTTCATACTTTCATTATTTTTATTTCTTCTTTTTAATTTTTTTAAAGGGGATAAATTTCATAACAGTTTAAATAAAAATTTAATAAATTAAAGGTTAAATATAAAATAAATTTAAACGTTTAAATTTGTATAAATAACTTGTGATTATAAAGCAATTATCGAATAAAATTATTCAAAATTATTATTATAGTCAATTTATATTTATAAATGTGAATTAAATACTTTTTTTAACTAAAAATAAGAATTATATATTTTATATAATCATTAATATTGTTAAAAAAATATAGTCATTAATTTAATATTTTAGGCTTTTTAAATTTATTTGTGATATATTGAATTTAATATAATTTATATAAAAAATTTTAGAGGAAAATGTATATTAATTAATTCATAAATTGAAAATTCACGAAAGTTTTTTACATTATGCATATGGTTTATAATTGTTGTTATCATGGTAAAATTTTATATTATTTGGATAACTAAACTAATTTTTATGAATTTTTAATTTCATGCATGAATTTTTATGTATTATACATTTTATTTTATTTTAAAATTTAAAAAATCACAGCATTAAATTAATAATGATTTGTGGTGGTTCTAAAAATTTTCATAATTTTTTTTACTTTTAAATTATTTATTATTTATTTTTAATTTTTAATAAGTTTAAAATAGTTTTAGTTATTTATAGTTGTTCAAAAAATTTTGAATTTTTATATGTATTATAAACAAATGCAAAACCGTTTAAATTATTTATTATAGTTTTTTAAATATGTTATATAACTAAGTAATAAAATGATATTTTAACTTATTTTATTATAATAAAATAAATTAAATGAAAGAAAATAGAAATGAGATCAAAGAAGAGAAATAAGATATAGGAGATAGAAAAAAGGAAAAGTATAATTCATTTCTCGATAGGGATGAGTATAATATAATATTGTGATATTAAAAATATATACAGACTTGTAACAAAATAATAAATGTAAACTAATGAAATTTTAAATATTTTTTTAAAAAATATTATACAGATAGTTATGTGACACATGAGTTAATTTTTAATTATCCAAGTTAGATGTAAATAAGTGATGCACTTTTTTGATTTAGAGTTATGTTCGGGTCATTGTAAAGCTATATTTCTCATCAACTACGGATTATTTATAAATATAAATATTAATCGCATTAATCTCAAATGATTACGAAAAATTATAATTATTTATTAGTAGCTTGTTTAGAATTATTTATTATTATAGTTGTTTAACTTATTAAAATTTTTTATCAATTAATTATAAAGAACCAATTACAATTTAATTAGATAATTGAACATTAATTTTTTTATAATTAATTGCTTAAAATTTAAATATTATTTATAAAGATGTTAAAAATATAAAGATGCAAAAAATGAAAATAGGGATAAGGGTATTTTGATAATTAATCACTTTTTAGAACTTGGATTTTAGAAAATGTGAATTGATATAATTAACTTTTACTAATAATGCTATTAATTAGTTGTGTTATATGATAATTCATGGGTTATAACTTCTTTTTTTTTTTTGATAAATAATAATGGTTAAATGAATTATTATAAGTCATTTAATTTTAAGATTAATTGATTTAATTGAATTAAATTAAATAGTTTGGATAAATTATACCTAATTTGAACACTCTAATATATAAATTTGTCCATTTTGTTATTCTTAGACATCTTTGACATTTGGTTATTTTTAAACACATTTTATTAATGTGCCAATGTTATCTTTGTACTTTTTTTAATTGATATGATCATCGTATTAGCATTATTTCATTTAAACTCATTTGAAGGTAACAAAATTGATAAATTAAAATATTTATACAATTTTTTGAAGAGTTAAAATGTCAACTTCAGGTATCTATAAATATATTAGCCAATTAACTTTTAGAGCTTAATTGTAGACAAGTTTTTCTTGCTATTGGCTCAGGGCAATAGCAAGCTTGTTAAAAGAAATAAAAGTTATAGAACCCAGTAGTCAATGTTTTCTACGTAAGCAAATGTTGTCTCTGCTATGCGTAGGATTCATGTTCACGTGTCCATGTCAAAAGGGGGATGTCAAAATCAGGAGCCATTAAAACAGAGGTATGCATGTGGGTTAACAGGGAAAGCGAAATATAAAAGAAAAAGCCCCATCTTAGAGTTCCATCAACTATAACCATTCTTCCCCGCTTAGTCCTTCAACTTTTATTATTTTACATTAACTTGAGATTTTTTTTATATTAACATATTACTAAATTCGATTAAATTTAGTAGTATTGTTTTAATGTACATTAGGTCTTGAACTATAATTTTTATTTTATTAATTTCTTATTTAGGTTCAATATTTATTAAAATAAACGTTCAGATATTGAATATAACCATAAATATTAAGAGGATCTAGAGATTTTTTTTTAATATAGAAAATAAAGAAATGAGATAGCTGTGCGACTACATCTTTCTAAAATTACAGTAATTTTTATTTTTCAATATTTTATATTTTAGAAAAATATATAGCAGTTGAAAAGCAAAAAAATATAGAATAGAGAGAGGCTGCCTAGTTGCAGGGGAGGACCCATTTTCCATCTAGTTGGTAGTGTTTTGCATGGGGAGGTGACTCGGTTTATATTTATCTTAGATATGCATTCCACCAAATATGAGTGGGTCATGATTTTTTTTCTTTTCAATTCCCATCGTGGGTCCCGCTTCTGGTGTTTATTTTAATTGGGGACTTTTGACTTGAGGTCAAGCTTTTATCGTATTGGTAAAGGAGCTTTCTTTCCCTGCTGTGTCTTTTTCACTTTGGGTTCTGCTCGCTCTAAATTATAGGGCAGACTAAGCAAAATCAAACCCAATCCAACCGGTCTAATCAATCTGATTTATTTGTTTTTTCACGTTCAGTTTAGTCTGAATATTAACGTTCTTCCTTTTTATTTTTAGTTATTAGCGTTGAAAAGCCGATAAAACCGAACTTTCTGATTTAGAAGCTGCAATATTGCAGTTTGATTTTCTGTATTGGAATGTTTTTCCGGTTTCTGATATGTGTTATGCAGTTTCACGCATCTACAATTTCATGCATAATCAATTATTTTTTTTTAACAATTTTCCACGTTGTATTGTTCATGTACACTGCTTCTTCATTGTCTGTCTCAAAAAGGGTGATTAGTAATGTTATCAGAATCGGATCAGGATCGAACTGTCAATCGGATCAGGATTGAACTGGACAGTGAATTGGATTATAATTCGATTAGTTTAATCAGTAAAATAGGATTAAATCGAATTTTTTATTTTTTAAATAAAGTTATTTATAAAAAAATTTAATAACATAATATGGGTAATGCTATATTAAATAAATTTTATAAAAATAATAAAATAGAAATAAATTTAATAATAATAATATAATAATTTATTATAAAGTGAAAGTATTAAAATTTATTTATATGATAAAATTTAAAAAAAAAGTTCAATGAAACAATTAATATATTTTTATTAAATTTAATATAATTTTTTTATGATTTTTTAATTAAATAAATTTATTAAAATAATTATACTTAAAATGATTTAATTATTGATCAATTAAAATATAATTAATTGAATAAATTTTATTATTAATATTTTTAAATTACTTTTATGTTGGAAAAATAATTTAAAAAATACTAAAAAAATATAGATCTAAAATAATGTAAATAAAAAAATGCAAAAATAAGGTTAAAATTGTAAAATTTTGGGTTCAATCCAGTTTCGGTTCAATTGAATTTTTTCCAGTTCAATTTAAGTTTTTTTTATCACTTTCGATTTTTTATACTGAATCGAATTAAATTAACTGTCAATTCTTGATTAAACTGATCCGACTGGTCTGATCCGGTTTTAATAACTATGGTAATTAAAATCTTATAAAGGGGGCCATGTATCAAACAAACCTATTTTTTCAAGCGATGGGAGTCTCACCTTCTTTTTTTTTAATTGACACTTCAAATTGCACTCTTTTATTCAGTCAGCCTTTATACTTAGATTTGTGTCCGATTTAGTATCTTAATTTTTTTAAAATCACATATATTAAGTACCTCTACACTTGAAATTGCTATATTGCATTAAAATGATAAAAGAGCTGAAAGTTAAGTGGATTATGCATCTAAAAAGTGCAAATACGAGTTGAAACATAAGAAATTAATAGTCAACGGTTGATTTTTAGTAGTAAAAAATTCAACCGTTTGATGTTAATTTCATTTATTTTTATATACGTGCATACTTTTTAATCTTATTTTTCGTATGAATTTGAGTTATGTAAACTATTTTGATGTTATGCAAGCGACGATGTTATCGATTAAAGATATTAAATTCAAACAAATCCAAGTAGAAAGGGTCGTATTTATAAAAAATGTGCAGAGTTAAATTGCAAAGCTGTATATTCAGCCCCCCAAAAGGGACTCTTCATACTTTTCAACATAATTATGATCCATGTGCGTCATGGGCAGTTTGATGTGGGTATATGAGGTCTTAAATCTTCCACAAAAAACTATCCATGAGGGCTCCAACTTCCTTCAGATATGAAAAAAATTTCAAAGGAAAGTTTTATCATTAGAGCCATGAATTGACGTTCGTATTGGCCCATTTTAGGCATCCTTTTCTGTTGAATAATGATGATAGTAATAATATTCCATGAAATTGTTTTGTAGTTTAGATGATGTATTTTAAATATATTATTGATTAAAGAAGTTTTGAATTCTTTGTATAGAGACAGTAGTGCGGGCATATCTAATCCAGGTTTTGGCGGTGTTGGGGGCACCACCGGCACCACCAACACCGGTAGTGCGGGGTCCAGCGGCGATGATGGCGACTATTTCGGAATGATATTTGGCAGCGGCGCTCCACCCACTTCTACAATCTCCTTCTTTTTGTCTCTTTTAATTATTTTAATTACGTACACAATGGCTACTAAACATGGTGCCATTTTATCTTTTCCATTATTATTATTATTATCAGTATAGAAGTTTAAAATTGAAGAAAAGGAAATTACTCCTCAAATTAAAGTGTAGAGGGTGGAGGAAAAAACCAAAGAAGGAAATATCGTAATTAGTTTGATATCATGTCCAATTGGGTGTTGCAATTGTATAGCTTAATTAAAAAGAAAAAAAATTTCAGAAATTAACACATGAACCATTTTTTGTGGGGTCTACATGTTAGGCTTGAAGTGGATTTTTATGGACAAGTTATAAATTGATTGGTGGATTTTTCAGTCTATATATGCTAATATACAATTTTTCTAAAAAAAAAATGAAAAAACAGAAGAGGATATGATATGGGCGGCTCTCTTTTATTTATTTATTTTTTTCTAACAAGAAAATAAAAGTGGAAAAGAATATTATTTTTTTTTTGATTTTTTTTTTTTTATAGAGAAAGAGGGAGTAAAGTTTTAACCTTGCAGGCCTCTTGGAGCCCCACATGAGCAGGGCCCAACTCCAGTTAAGCGTAGTTCATCATGTTCAAATTAATGGATGTGAAGATATTAACAGAATATTAACTAAATCACATGATTTTCTTAGGAGATTTATGTGGAGTTAAATTACACAAGTTTTTAATATACAAGTCTCTCAATTTTAATTTTAATTTGTAATTAGAAAAATCTCTTAATTTTAAGACGTATAATAAAAAAATTCCTTATAACTAACAATAACTTTTTTCCGTGAAATTTGCCAGTACTACAATCTTCCATTTCTTTTATCTTCTCACCTGCTCGTCCACAAATATCACCGTCATTCACCGTCGATGATTAGCAATCTCCTATTTCCTTCACTTCAATTAATGGCAAACTAAGGGATCTATTTCCTTTCAGCTTCACCTACCAATGTTATCAGAACCAGATCGTGAATCAGATCGGATAATCAAACGGTTCATGGTTTGATCGGTAGAACTGCACTGAATCGAATTTTTTATTTTTTAAATAAAATTATTTATAAAAAAATTTAATAACATAATATGGACAATACTATGTTAAATAAAATGCATAAAATAATAAAATGATTAGATAATTAGTATATATAAAAATAAATTTAACAATAGTAATATAATAATTTATTATAAAATGGAGGTATTAAAATTTATTTACATAATAAAATTTAGAAAAAAGTTCAATGAAATAATTAATATATTTTTATTAAATTTAACATAATTTTTTTATGGTTTTTTAATTAAATAAATTTATTAAAATAATTATACTTAAAATGATCAAATTATTGGCCAATTAAAATATACTTAATTGAACAAATTTTATTATTAATATTTTTAAATTAGTTTTAGGCCATAAAAATAAATTAAAAAATACTAAAAAAATATAGGTCTAAAATAATGTAAACAAAAAAATGCAAAAAAAAGGGTTAAAATTATAAATTTTCGGTTTAATGCGGTTCCGGTTACAGGTTCAATCGGATTTTCTCACGGTTTAATCCGATTTTTACCACTTTTGATTTTTATACTGAACCGGACTAAATCAATTACTGATTTCCGATCGAACCAGTCCGATTTTAATAAATTTCACCTACTCATACTACTCCAATTGTTATTTTTTTTATGAGATCTTGTAGCAATGGAGAAATAGTTAGACACTTGAGGCTATGGCGGCTCTAACGGTGCCCTCCTGAACCTCTACCCGCAATAAAATCACTGGATTGAAAAACTTTCTTGTGTTTTTTCACTCCTCTCTCTACTCATGCTCAAGTAATTTTTTTAGGCAAGGCATCAAATAATTCCTGCAATTTTTTCAAATTAGCATGATAGATAGTTTGATCGATCTATGGTGGCATCAACAGTAATAGATAGATAAATGGTGGTTGTGCACATTGGGGGAAAGAAAAAATGAGAATGGAAATGAGAAATAAAGAAAAAGGAAGAGAGAGAGAGAGAGAAAGTGAGAAAGAAAGAGAGAGAAAAGGCAGAGTGTATGAACAAAGAATGAAGAAAAGAGAAAATGCAGGGTAGTAACTATAAAATTGCATAGAAACCGATTATAAGGATTTTTTTTTTAAATATAAATGTATAAATGAAGTAAATTTTTATATTTAAATTAAAATTAAAGGATTAATATATATATATATATATATATATATATATATACTTGGAGGATTACGTGTGCAACTAAGTCGATTTTTATGCGAAATTACTTTATTTCTCTTAAATTTGAGAATTATTTGGAAAAAAAATAATGAAAAAAGAAGAGCGTACCAATAGAGATTAGAAGAAAAAGAAAAGAGAGAGTAATAATCGTATAATTTCATAGAAATCAATTAATACTTGTCATAAGGATTTTTTTAATATAAATATATATAAATTAAGTGATTTTTTATTTACAAATTAAAATAAGAGGACTCATTTATTACCTAAAACTAAAATAGAGAATTTCGTATGTAATTAATCGATTAGAGAACTCATATATTACATATTACTAAAAAGGGGAAATCCATGTGCAGTTAATCCCTATCTATGTGCGAAACAAATTTATTTCTCCTAAGTTTGAGAATTATTTGGAAAAAAAAAAATAAAAAAAATATTTTTTAAAAATTAAAGAACTCGCCGTCCGTGGAAATCGAACCCACAGCCACATGATTAAAAGCCACGCCCTAGAATTATTTGGGAAAAAAACAAATCTCGCCGTCTGTGGGAATCGAACCCACGACCACATGGTTAAAAGCCATGCGCTCTACCGGCTGAGCTAAGACGGCCGGCTATGAATGTCATATTATTTTATCATAAATACAAAAAAAGTACATCTGTTGACAACTACAGGCACAACAATCATCTTAACGTGACATCCAACGAGTAATTATCCTAGATTAAGCCAAATAAGTAGACATATTTACATGAAACCTCTCCAACATCAGGACAAATGACCACTCAATGTTTCTCACCAAAGCGAATGAATCATAAATGCTAAATTAAAGCTCTTTGCCATGACCATTTAGTATCGTTTTAAGAAACTATAGTAAAGATTGACTAAGCTTAAGTTCAATCCACAATGCTTACAATATCAAATTGACATTTTATAGCACAAATGCAAGCCCCCATTCAAACGGAGGCAACTAGACGACCCATACTGACCTTTTATGCCCATATGGTGACAAAGGACAAACTTGAAAAATAAGCAAACTAGTGCTTCGGAAAGCCATCACAACTCACGGAGTAGTTGGTGTATACAGAAATTAAATCCCAAATAAGGTTCTAAATTGTCTATTGTTTTTCAAAAAAAAAAAGAAGCGATTTTGCCCTTCAAGTTGAAAATTAAGTATTGAGAGTATATATTTATTTGCATTTCTCAATTTTAAAATATTGAGAATGCATATTAAAAATTTAAATTGTCAAAATTTTATTAAAGTATTAATATTTATTTATAGAATTAAATTTTAAAAAATGAAAAATTTGATTTTTTTTACCTAAAATATATATAAAAAAATTGAGGGGTAGAATAGCTCCTTTTACGAAATATTACGGAGCAAAATAGAATTTTAAAATTATGTGTTGACGTAGATTGATACATGTGTTAATTGTCAATTTATGTTGCCAACTTAGTGTCCACATTAGCATCGTTAAGTCTCCTTTTAACGGTGTTATAAAAAAAGGGCATAATAATATCAAATTTGGAACCTTAAAGACAATTTTGAAGTGAAAAATTGAAAGACAAAATAATTTTTTTTTTGGGTGCAACAAGGTGAGCAAAGCTCACAAAAAGCAAAAAAACTACCTACTATAACAGACCCCAACAGCATCATGTGAAAGCCAAGCATCTAACCCTTGAGCAGGACATCCAAGACATGTATCCCAAACCCGGTTGAAAAGGCTAGATTGTTTCACTGATGCCTTCCTTGGGATCATATCAATGACAATTCTATTATCACACTCAACAATGATATGAGGGAGACCAATATTCCTGGCAAGAGTAACTCCCTAGAGGACAACCTAAGCTTCAGCCTTCAGAATTGGACAACAACCATATTTCGAGATAAACTCCTTGCACCAATTTCCTTGGAAATCCCTTATCAAACCTCCTCCCACCGCTAACCCTAAAAGGTTAACCAAAGAAGCATGCGAATTACTCATGTGGAAATATGTTAGAGGAAGAGACTAGCTAACGTATATGATCTCTCTTTGTCTTGATTGATTAGAAGATAAAACCTTATTTGCTTTAAAGATAAAATTTGCATAACTAATGGTGTTTATGAGTAGTTGTGGAACCATTTGAGAGCTATCATTGAAAATCCATTCGTTTTGCCTTTTCCAATATACCAAGAGCCAACACTCCATAAAATATGCCAAGGAATACCCTTGATATGATGATAATCACAACAAATATTAAATATAAGCCAATCATCAAAACTAATCAAAGGATTAGAAAAGTCTTCAAGCAAAACAGGCGGGAAAACAGATTTCCAGAAATGGAAAACTAGGCTACAGTCAAAACATGGAAGTTGCTTTCAGTATGGATAAGAAAAAGCGACAAGTTGGGGATAGGCATAAATTCCATTTGAATCTCTGTTCACTTGTCATAGCTCTGTTGTTTAACATAGTGCTGAAGAATATTTTGATCCTCTAAGGATTTTGCCATTTCCAAATATATGACCAAACATTACTTTTTGAGATATCATGCTTAATTAGAAACAAATAAGCTAACTTGGTGGTAAAGCACCCTAAAGAAAAAAGCCTCCAAAAAACCATATCCTCATGCAAGCATTGATTAAGGGGGTAAATGGCTATAATTTTTGCTAACACCATATGAGGAAGATAATCAGCAAACAAATTCCATCTTTATTTACCCAAGTTATTAATAAAGAAAGCAACATTTTTTGAAATGTTTTCATCCATAGGCATAGAAGCTTATGAAAACATGTTAGAACCTAACCTTAAAATCCATCTATCAAATCA
>CANXYI010449034.1:0-14409 GCA_948208565.1 Hura crepitans
GATTTACCCAAAAACTCAATTAAAATATTTAAAGATCAAAAAGAGAAATCAAGTTAGGATTACACAGTTCATTGATCTTGAAAGACTCTAATAATCATCCTCTAACTCTGATTCAACCTTTCATTGATCTTTAAGCTTAAACACACCTTTCTCTACTTTAATCTCTATAATTCTTCCATTTTTTCTCTATAATTCTTGAATTATTTACTTGATTCTTGAGTTTTGATTTTTTTGATAGCTTTACAGAGGCTTAAATCTTGCAAACTTAAACAAAAAATGGTGGATTAAGATGGGATTTATAGGCTACCATAGAATGAGAAATAAGAAGAGAGAAGGAAATGTATCCTCTATTCTCTCTCATCTAGCCTATTTATACTCAAGGTTGAGTGGCCATAACCTTACCACGTGCACTTGTTCATAGTCCCTTTTATAATAAACTACTTAAAATTAATCCCGTTTATATGATAATACAAATCATAACCAATTGTAATCCATCATCATCTCATTTTCTTGTCATCTTACATAAATAGCCCATTTGTGTATATTCTCCTTTTGTTTTACTAACTAAATAGTTGTTCAAAGCTTATTCTCGAATTTTTTTATCTTCAAGTTATGTCAATTTCAACACATATGTTAACATTGTATTGCATAAAAAATCATACTTTTCATTGTCCAAAACTTCACTATATATACCCTTGGATATCTTGATGACATTATTCACAACCCAAATGACATTATGCAAAACCTGAAAATTTTAGGGCGTAACAAAAATCACGTTAAATCTTTCATGCACATAAATTTTGTTAGTGAATATGTTATGCATAAATCTCATTTTCTCCATACTAATATCTATCTATATACGTTTATAAAGTTTTAGATCATTTAAGATGCATATTATGCCATTGACTATGGTTTCCTTTTAATACATATTTCAGCTAAGACTTGTATTTCTACTTAGTTTAATTGCATTTATATAGCAAGATGTCTTCCATACTAAGTATTTATCATTATGCTTAAGTTAAGGCACAGATGCAAAGAAAGCATAAGTTTACACAAATGTGACACCTTTAGCTAATCTAACCACCAAACCTAAATAAGGAGTGACATAAAAACTTATATCCAAACTTATATTGAAACCTTTTTTGATTTAAAACCTTATTATTTAAAATTAAAACATAATTTGCATGTACATGGTAATAAAAATATGGATTTTCAAAAATCATTTTATAAGATATACTATTGGGGTTCTCGTGCCAAAATTTTGAAAACACAATAGCTGTACTGGGCACTATCCTAAATAGTAAACTGTATAAAAATGACACTTCTAAACCATTCAACATACAACAACCACAATTGGGTCTATTTAATCCTCTAGTCTCACTTAGCAGCTCAAACTCAAAAATCAATTTTCAGCATCAAGTTATGTGTACTCAAAAAGAAATTATGCAAATATTATTTTCACATTTATACTCATATAAACAATTTTGTATATAACATTTAAAATTTACAAATTAAATTTAAAGCATAGATTAGGCCCAATCCTTTAATTACGTAAGAATGCCCCTAATAATAGTTACATCACATATTTATACCAAAAATAAACAAAATACCAAAAGACAATTCTCTTGATCAATCTATTGGATTGAGGCTTTAACTCTAATCTACTATTTCTTTAACCTACACATTGCAAAACAAAATTATGCACTAAGAGAATGCTTAGTGGTATATTCACTTTAGCATATGCATGCTCACATGTAATGACATCAAGCATATCAAATTTATCTCATATCATAAACATATATAACTTATCATATACATATATAAGCATATAAGCACTCATTCAAAATAAGTTAAAGGATTTCATCATGCACAACAATAATTCCATAATAAACATAATTAACCAATCATAAATAGTTACATGTACATAATGTCATAAGTGAACTCACCAATTAAAGATGTGAGTACAATTTATGTAGTTCCCTCAATTGGTTATTAAGTTAATTTAATCATTTTATGCATATACCTAAAAGACAGCTATCTTAAACTAAATAGTAGGACTACCTGGGCCTATAGGCCATATCAATATGTAAATCACACTAGGACCCATAGGTCATATCCAGAACTTGGAGGTCATATCTAGGACTTGAAGGTCTTAACCAAGACCCAAAGGTCACAATCCGAAGGTCATAACCAAGACACAAAGGTCATATAATTGCCTATAGGCTAAATGAAGTGCCTGTAGGTACCCAAGCAATAGCTATGACTCCCCTAATTGATCGGTTAACCTATCTAATCTAGGCTATCTAATCATATGGGGTAAATTCCATTTTAAATTAGATTTCACCTTCTTAAATAGTTTTTAATCCATAATGACTTATTTCCATCATTTATATCATTTATGCACATATATAATCAAAATCATGAGTATACAATTACCACTCATGTTTTTCATAAATAATTTTAACCTCATATAAGTCATAATGTTACTATAGCTCAATTGTAAGCTCATCACTTGAATGTATACATTTTGGCCATAAGCAAACCTTAACACAAAAATATGCAATTACGTGCCATCATGCTCACATTAAACACATATTCATTATATGCCATTAGAAACATTTACATACATTTTCCTTGTAGTCCATTTGGCCATACCAAGTTTTTACACTTACGTGCCACATTAAAACATATAAAATACTCATTATTTCCCAAAAACTTCCCATATGACCAAATAATCATTTAATGTACCACATTCACACTTTCAGCCACTAATATGCTATACACATCCATATACTTCCATAAAATCAAATAATCACACTTAAACTCATTTTCAAATGATACAACATGGCATAATCACAACACTCAATTTAACAGAATACTCAAGAAACATTTTAGCGAATCAAGAATTACCATCAACACTAACATACACCATATTTTCATCATAAAGCTAATTACCTTATCCTTAAGCATAATGTATGTCTTTATGAGCTAAAAACATACACATCCTACAATTAGAGGCTTTTGGCCTCACTTGAAAAACTCTCTAAGCCTATATAATTCTCAACATAACACATTTAACACTATTACTCATAACCATACATCACCCAATTGACTAATTTACACAAAAATTCATCAATATACATATATACAACCCTTGCCCAATATTTTGGCCATTCTAAGAAATAAACACAACCGTCACATTCTCACTAATAAATCATCATATAATGCATGCATATCATGCATTTATGCCTAACATACCATTAAAAGCCATTAAATCATAATGAGCATTAAATTCCATACATATACATATACACATACTTACACTTCTAAATTAATTACACATACACATGCCAATTTGAACACACTTACTTATTGTGCCAAAATACACCTCTAGTCCTCAATTACACTTTCTTTTTCCCCTTTGAACCATTAGCTCCCTCTTTCTCTACATATATATAATAGGTAGAAAATTAGAAAAATCACAAAAAATCATATACACTTCTAAAATTCAATCTAACCACTTTAATATGTTCTTAGGCACTTTTAGATCATAGGAAAAAATAACAAATTACCCATATGAAAAATGGTCACTATTCACCAACCTCTCAAAATCTTCTAATAAAACTTGAATCACTTGTTTGAATAAAGTTTAGAAAGTCATAGAGAGTGAGTTTTATGTGTTAACGTGTTGGTTTAAAGCTTGGTTAAAGGATGGAAGGAGAAAAAATGGAGGAAACTAGAGAGCGAGTGTTTCAGCAATTTGAGGAGCAAGAAGAAGTGAGTTAGCTAGTTCATATTCATATATTGACCAATTTAACGGTATTTTGTTAACCGTTAACTTGGTCATCATGATTAAAGACCCATATTCACTTAATCTCATCTAACAGTTCTCTCTATTTTTGTCCTTTTTGTGTTATTTTATTCCTTAATAATCACTCTAAAAACATCATAAAATCATCCCACCATGATCCTTGAACCTTGAGAAAACTTAGCTAAAAAATCAAGAAAAATCAAATTAAAAATCATATTTTAATCGATTCTCAATTTTAGTAAAAATACTTTCTGGTATTTAAAAATTCCAATTCCAATTTCAATGAACTATTTAGAATATTTAAGTATCAGGTTGTATCAATCCCAAAATTTTTTGAGTAAAAATTGAATATTTTACATTTCAGCTAAAACTAGGTCACTGTTCACCTGACACTACCATAAAATATTTACTATCATTTTTAACCACCTAAATGACTTCAAATTGACTCTAAAATTTTCCCAAAATTATTTATGACTAATGCTTCCATTCAATAAGATTAGTGTGACTTGAGTTTTTGGAAACACTATTCATCCTAGGAAGTACTATTCATACTCGAGATTTTTGAGGTGTTATATTTCTTCCCCTCTTAAAAGAATTTCGTCCATGAAATTACTTAGTTCAAACAATTATAGATATTGCTCCTTCATCTAAACTTCACTTTCCCAAGTTGCTTTTTATATGCCATGATGTCGCCATAGTACTTTCACCAAAGGCATGATCTTATTTTGTAACTCTTTAACTTCTCTTGCTAGAATTCTCACTAGCTCTTCTTTATATGATAGATCTGGCTGAATCTTCACTTCTTCAACTAATAGCACATGTGATGGGTCTGATCTGTATCTCCTAAGCATCGACATATAAAACACATTACTTATCTATTACAACTCAAGAGATAAAGCTAGTCTATAAGCCAATGGTCCCACACATTCAGTTATCTCATACGGGCCAATGAACTATGGACTTAGCTTACCCTTCTTATGAAATCTCAACACCTTCTTCCATGAAGATACCTTGAAAAATACCTTGTCACCCATTTCATATTGAATGTCTTTTATCCTTAAGTTGGCATCAGACTTTTATTTGTCTGACATTGCATTGAGCCTTTCTTTGATGATCTTCATTTTCTCCAAGTTTGTTCTCACTAAGCTTATTCCAACATAATAGAGTTCTATATCTTCTCCCATATAAGGCTTTATAAGGAGCCATGCCTAAGCTTAATTGATAACTATTATTGTAAGCAAACTCTGCTAATGATAAATAATTGTCCCAACTTCCCTTGAACTTAATAGCATAACTTCTTAACATATCTTTAAGAACTTGAATAATTCTCTCCGATTGGCCATTCGTCTGCAGATGAAAAGTCATGCTAAAACTTAATCGAGTACCTAAGGTATTATGAAGCTTTTTCCAAAAGCTCGATGTAAACCTTAGATCCTAATTAGAAATGATAGATAATGGCATACCATGCAATTGAACAATTTCATTAATATACAACCATGCTAGCTTCTCTAAGGAGTAATCCATCCTCATAGGTATGAAGTGTGCTAACTTGGTCAATTTGTCAACTACAACCCATATAGAATTGCACTTGCTCTTGGTTATCAGTAGCCCAACCACAATCCATGGTGACTTTATCCCATTTTTATTCTAGTATTGCTATAAGATGAAGCAATCCAGATGGAACTTAATGCTCTACCTTAACTTGCTAATAAGTAAGGCATCTTGTCACATACTCAACTATGTCTCTCTTTATGCCTGGCCACCAATAAAATGTCTTTAAATCCTAATACATCTGGGTACTACTAGGATGAATAGCATATGATGCTGTAACACCCCCTACCCAACCCTTTAACTAGACCAGATAATAGATGTTACCTTCCTAGAAGTCACCCATCCTAATATTCCCTTGCCTAGTCATTGCTTAACTATTATGAACTCGATAACCATATTACTATTTCCTACTGACTTTAATTAGGTTTACCTTTATTTTATCTCTTTTTTACCGTATTTATCTATATTAACCAGATTATCAGACAATTTCAAACAAAATCTTTTAATAGAAATTTTGGTAGATAGTGGCTGGCTAGGTGAAAAACCAAAAATTTTAACCTGTGGAAAAGCACTTCTATAACTTATCCCAGTCATCTCACACATCCTAGACCCTTCTGGTCCTCTAATAGTATCAATCATCTATGTTATATAGTTATCACACAATCACCACAGTCATCAGAATTCATTCACCCACACATATCTTATAAATATCATGCAACTCTTATTTTATAGTTTACAAACCAGTATATATATAATAAACTAATGTATAATAGTTCTACAAAATTGGGCCTCGACGTATCCTATACATGAGTGCCCCTAGCTATTATAGATACAAAATTAATAAGATATATACCTAAAGGAAGGTTGTCAGCTCACTGTCTATCTATTATGGCTGACCGTAATCTACTATCTCTTACCTACATATCGAAACACTGACATGATGAGTATACACTTAGTAGTGAATTTAATGTATTATGGATTGTATCGTACATACATGCCACATGTATCACACAAATGTCTTAACATGTAGTATACTTACTTTAGATTTCTTATATTAATTACTCAGTCACCTATCTTACCCAATTAAATGATATCATGTTTAGTTTACCATATACTATCATTCATTTTAGGTCAAGTCAGTTACATTATTATCTTTTTGTTATTCTTCACTCCAATTGAGGTATATATCTATAAATATAATATTATTTTCATCTGCTCTTATTTACTCTTTAAGCCCATACCTAAGAGACAATGCTTTAAGACACTAGATAGTGGGATCTAACTTGTGTAGTGGCCTACATTTTGGGCCTCAATAGCTGCACCTACCCATCTCTACCTAGTAGTAGGGATCAATTCATGAGAAACTCCCAATACTAAAGTGGTAGGGATCAGACCTATTAGACCTCCCAATACTAAAGTGGTAGGGATCAGACCTACTAGACCTCCCAACAGTAGGGATACTAGGGAACAATCTTAGGGATCCTCCTAATATCCCAAGTCTTAGCACATGTGGATAGCAGAGTTCAACTTGTGTGGACCTCCTAATATCCAAGACAATATGGGTAATAGGGATCAGGACATATGGATCTCCTAATACCCAAGGTGTGTAGGGTTCTTAATCCAAACCTTAGTGGCTGCACCCGCCATATCATACAAATAGGTGATGGTCCATATGGACCAAAGCACTAGTAACTGCTAATTTCCTAGTTGACTGGTTAGCCTATCCATTAGGTGTCTAACTAATATAGGCCAAATCTAGTTATTAAGTTAACCACTTGTTTCGTATCTTTAAGTACATGCTTAGTTTATTAAATTTTCATCAATGCCATAACATTTGTGGGTATATATATATATATATATATATATATACTCATACCTATATCATACTCATGAATTAAGACTTGTAATGCTCTAAAGTTCCCCATTCAAATAATTATCATGTTCATTTCACATCATTATATTCATGGTGCACTTCCTATAGGTCACCTATCTTTAGTTTTCCCTAGGGTTCATTCGTTTAACACTTATAGAAATCTAAATATTTAATCAGACTGGTCCTAAATTGAATATCTAACTCATTATCATGTTTTATCATGATATTTACATATTAGAATTCCTTTAATAGAACTTTCTTATGTTTATAAAAATTTAGGCAACATAACAGCTACTTAAGGACTTTCTAAAAATTTTTTTCCTCTTGTAAAAGCAATTCTAAAGGTAATAACCCATCAACCTCCTTTTAGACCCTTCTAGTCCCCTAAATCAAACATACCATACATATCAGTCACACATAGCAACACACAGGGCCTTAAGCCCACATTTATCAAGATTCATATTTAAAGTCATTTAACAAGCCATTTGAATAAGTATAACACTTTTAGTTCTTATAATTATAGACATATACAGATAATGCAGCTTCTAAGCATCCTGACCCATACCTATAATATTTACATGAGTGCCACTACCTAAATAAAAGAAACTCTATTTACCCTTTAAAACTTGTAATGCTACACTGCATGATCTTTGAGACTAGTATGCTTATCCTTGCTACTTATGCACCACAACATGGGTATATTGAGTA
Source organism: Hura crepitans (assembly GCA_948208565.1). Classification (NCBI taxonomy): domain Eukaryota; kingdom Viridiplantae; phylum Streptophyta; class Magnoliopsida; order Malpighiales; family Euphorbiaceae; genus Hura; species Hura crepitans. The sequence goes on from CANXYI010449034.1 coordinate 7,944, forward strand.
TAAAAATCAATGGTGAATTTAAATCATTCAAATCATATTAAAAACATAGGCAAACATAATACAATGGTCTAGATGTAGTGTGTGGGTGATATGTCAAGCGACTAATGCCTTTCAGATGATATGCCATGTTTACTTCAAAATTACCAAAATGCCACTATGGTTTATTTATTAAATTTATCGTCATAAGTTATCATCAATCATGCTAGACTTGTATTTTACTTTAATTTAATTCCATTTCATAGGCCCGACTAGGTAGACAACACTTACAGACATTGGACCAAGAGGGAATTGAAAAAGTGTGTAGTGGCCCAAAAATTTGGACCCCAACTACTACACCAGTCTGATATAGCTATAGGGATCAGTTCACTAGAACCTCCTAGAAAATAAGTAACTAAACATAGGGATCAATCCATAGACCTCCCAAAAGTGGCCTGATATAGCCCTAGGGACTAGTTCACAAGAACCTCCTCGAAGTAAGCAATTGAACATAGCAATCAGTCTGTAGACCTCCTAAAAGTAATTCATTATAATAAAAGTGTTCAGTGGCCCACATTCCCAACTTTGACCACTACACTAGCCTGGTCTAATAAATAGACAATCTAGCGACTGATAATCCCTAAGTTGATTGGTCAACCCATATAGTGGATGTTTGGCTAAATGGCATTTTGACTTCATTTTATGTTCATTTCTTTACTCATAATCTATTTATAATATTTAATAATGGAAAATAGATAGTAATAATTTTTATTAGACAATTGATTTTTGACCTGGACAGTTATAGTTCATTTTTAGCTCTACTAGACAATTTCAAGTCAATTTTTCTAAATTATTTTGGGCACTTTCCTAAGAAAAATTAAAGCAATGTTAAATCTAGTCTAGTCTATTACTTTAGTCCACTTATATGTATACTAAGGACTCATTTTATATATAGCCCCAAAATACATTTTTTTATGAGACAGTTATAGCTCATTTTATAATTTTATGGTGGCCATTTTAGGTCTATTCTAGGCCCTTTTTACATCTTTTCTCAGTGCCATTTGCACTCCTTTGCATAGACTTTCATAGGCCTAAAGCCAATTACTATTTGACCACTTAACTAGTCATATCAAAGGGTTTTCAATTCATGTTATATAACCTTCCCAAAATGCCTAAGTTTTAGTTACTATTTTCATGCCAAAGCTAGTACATTCTAAAGCCACTTTTTCCATATTATTTTAGACTAATTTCAATGCTATTTTCTATGCCATTTCATACTTTATTGCTCATGCATTTTCACCTAGGTCATACCATATAAACATTGCAATTCATGCCACATATGTCATGCCATATCACACACATGTACATGCTAAGTCATACCTCATTATGCCATTTTGGCCTTGCATAGCTCTCGACCAATGTTCCCAAATTTCCATACTCATGCCTTTAACCATATTCAAGCACATATACACATATTACAACATCACACAAGCATGCTTACACACACATATGGCCATTACCATGCAAATCACACACATCTTAAGCCTTGTACATGCCCTAACTAGGCCTATATCACACACCACATACATGTTTTCACCTAATTCACCACACATACACATAAGTCCTTACCTAACATGCCATTTTCTAACTTATACACCATGCTAGCATCTCAATACATGCCTTACTGCCAAAGGCACCTTATGGAAACTCATGGCTATCACCCTCTATTCATTTTTTTTCAAACTTATCACCCAAACCATTTACAACACACCTAAATAGCCTATTTACTAGTTCACATTATCCAAATGAAAGCTTTAGCCAATATAACCACACATTCCATACACAATATCCATATACAAGTCACATGAAATGGCCAAGGCATAAAGAAAATGCTCTAAATTCACATATACCTCACTACAAAAGGGGATGGATTCTTCACTTTGAGCTTCAAAGAGGCCAAACCACACCTTAATTTCCCTTTGGTTCCATTCATGCCATTCCCATTAAAAAATCCTTGAAAATCCACACAAGTCTCTAAATCAAATTCCAAGCCTATAGGAATTCTTAGAATCACTAAATCCTCTAGAAAATAAATTAAAAAGGATAGAATTACTGACACATAAGACGTTGCCTCTTAGCCCCTTTTGATGTACACTTGCACACACCTTGAATTTCTTTGGGCTTTAGGGACTCATGTTGCTCTCAATTCCTTCACAATTCAATTCTTAACACATTAACATGATTTTTGGTGGTAATTAGAAAGAGAAAAGCTTACAAAAAGAAACAAAAATGGTGGAACCAAAGGGAAAATGGCATTAGGATGATAGAGGAGGAGAAGGAGAGAGTGAGTGGGGTGGTGAGTGGGTAAGGCCATGTGGCCACTTAGGTGTCACAAAGGGGTTTATATAGATGTTGAGGTGGTATGGGTGGGGTCACATGCCACCCGAGCATCCCGAATAAGCTCAAATTTGGTAGAAACTTTGGGGAATTTTTAAAAATCACACAAACCTCTAAAAATCATCACATTTGTTTTAAAAATCCTTGATTAGTCCCATTTAAAGGCTCGTAAAATTTCATAGCCAAATTCCACCGACCGAATAATTAAACAATTGCCTCAATTTACGTGCAAAGCCTAAAATTAAGAAAATTTGCAAATGACCTTAAAATTCAAAAATTCTTTCACCAATGGACTCAGAGGAATTTTTAACCTTCAGGGAATAGTATTTTTAGGTCTGTCTATGCACATCCTAGGTCATTCCTGGCCTAACTCCATCTATGCCTACGGCCTACTAGATTACAGCCTAAAATAATTTATTAGTTCTGCTAAATCTTTAAATTAAATCAATTTTATCATTTATGGCCCCTCAAAGTTTCATGACTAGTACCCTTGCCTTAAGCTTTATAATGGTGATTCGGCACTCTAGGAACACTTTTTGGCCTCGGTGGTATTATTCACGGAGCCTCGACTTACGGACATTACAATTCTTCCCCTCTTAAGAAATTTTGTCCTCGAAATTACTTAGAGTGAATAGGTGTGGATACTGAGCCATCATCAGCTGTTCAGGCTCCCATGTAGCTTATTCTACATTATAATGCCTCTAAAGGACTTTAACCAGAGGAATGGCTTTATTCCTTAGCTACTTCAGCTCTCTAGCTAGTATCTATATTAGTTCTTCTTCGTAGCTCAAGTCTAGCTGTATTTCAACATTTGTTGTTGGAACTATGTGGGAGGGATATAATCTATATCACCCCAGCATTGAGACATGAAACACATAATGAATTTGTGACAATTCAAATGGAAAAGCTAACCTGTATGCTAGAGGTCCCACTCTTTCTGTGATTTTAATATGGTTTAATGAATATGGGGCTCAGTTTCCCATTTTTCCCATATCTAAGGACCTTCTTCCATGGAGACACCTTTAAGAATAATTTCTCACCAACAAATATTCAATATTCCTCCACTTCAGATCAGCATAGGATTTTTACCTATTAGCTATAGCTTTTAACCTTACTTAATAGTCTTAACCTTTTCTTCTGCATCTCTAATCAAATTAACTCCTAATATGTTGTTCCCCCCAATCTCAATTTAGCACGAAGGAGTTCTACACTTTTTTTCCATATAGTGCTTCATATGGGGTCATGTCCAAACTAGTTAGATAGCTATTATTGTAGTCAAACTCATCTAGAGATAAGTATTAATCCCAGCTACTTTTAAATTCAATGGCACAGCTACGCAACATATCCTCAAGCACTTGTATCACCCTTTCTGATTGTCCATCTATTTGAGGGTGAAAGGCTATATTGTATGTCAATTTAGTGTGTAAGGCTTCATGTAATTTCTTCCAAAACTTGAAAGTGAATTGAGGATCTCTATCAAAAATAATTGCCATATGTACACCATGAAGTCTGACAATCTCATCAATGTATAGTTTAACCAACCTTTCCAATAAGTAGTCCATTATAATAGGGATAAAGTGAGCAATCTTAGTCAATAATCACCCACACAGCATCCCATCTACCTTTGGTCCTAGGCAATCCCATTACAAAATCTATTGTCACCTTTTCCCTCTTCCATTCTTGTATTGATATAGGATGCAGCAATCTAGAAGGAACATGATGCTTAGCTTTTACCTACTGGCATTTTAGATATCTAGCAACATACTCTGCCATATCTCTCTTCATACCTGACCACCAATATTAAGGCTTCAGGTCTAAATACATCTCAATACTACTAGGGTGTATAAAATAAGGAGCTTCATATACATCCTTTAGTATCTGTAACCTCAGGTCATCTGTACTAGATACATATAACCTGCCCTGATAATATAGATCCATCCTCACTTAAGTCAAATCCTAGTGCCTTCCCCTCTTTGACTTTACTTATCAGCCACATCAGTGACTCATCTCTACCCTGTGCCCCCTTATTTGCTATCTGAAATCTGATTTAATCTGTAACTCAGCCAACACAACATTCTCCTTGGTGTACTGCAATTTAGCATTCATAGATCTTAAAGTCACTATAAATTTATTGCTCAAAGCATCTACAACCACATTAGCTTTCCCTAGGTAGTAATCTATTAAGCAGTCATAATCTTTAATCAGTTTTAACCATCTTCTCTGCCTTAAGTTCAATTCTTTTTGAGTTAAGAGGTATTTCAAACTCTTGTGGTCTACATAGATGTAACATTTCTCACCATACAAGTAGTTCCTCTAAATTTTCAAAGCAAATACAATGGCAGCTAGCTCCAAGTCATGAGTAGGATAATTCCTCTTATATGGCTTTAACAGCCTTAAAGCATAGGCTACTACCTTACCTTCTTGCACTAACACATAACCCAAGCCATTAAGTAAGGCATCACTGTACACAATAAAGTCCTTACCCTGTTTAGGTTGAATCAGGATAGGGGTTTCTATCAGCATCTTTTTCAGCTTGTCAAAACTTGCCTGACACTAGTCTTCCCACTCAAATTTCACATTCTTCCTAATTAATCTAGTCAAAAAAGCTATAATCATGGAAAATCCCTTCACAAACCTTTTGTAGTACCCAGCTAATCCTAGGAAACTATGTATCTTTATCATATTCCTTAAAGGTTCCCACTCTAGTACTGCTCTGACCTTGTTGGGTTCTACTTTAATGCCTTCTGTTGACACTATGTGTCCCAAAAAAGCTACTTCAATCGGCCAAAACTCACACTGACTCAGCTTAGCATCTAGTTATTTCTCCTTTAGAGTCTATAACATAACCCTGAGATGTTGTTCATATTCCTTCCTAGTCTTAGAGTATACTAGAATATCATCAATGACTACTACAATAAACTGATCTAGGTAAGGTTGAAATATTCTATTCATTAAGTCCATAAAGGCTGCCGGGGCATTTATGAGAACAAATGGCATCACTAAGAACCCATAATGCCCATATCTGATTCTGAATATAGTCTTAAGAATATCAACTTCCTTAACTCTTAGCTGATGGTATCCAAATCTCAAGTCAATCTTGGAAAATACACTTGCACCTCTCAACTGATCAAAAAAAGTCATCTATTCTGGGCAAAGGATATTTTTTTTCACTATCACCTTATTTAACTATTTATAATCAATACACAGTCAAAGCGAGCCATCTTTCTTCTTTACAAATAACACAAGTGCTCCCTAAGGTGAAACACTAGGTCTAATAAAACCCTTATCTAATAGTTCCTATAATTTCACCTTCAATTCTTTCAGTTTAGTAGGTGTCATTCTGTAAGGAGTAATAGAAATAGGAGTTGTACTAGGATACACCTCAATTTCAAAATCAAGCTCTCACTGTGGAGACAACCCTAGCAACTCATTAAGAAGCATTGCAAAAAACTCAGACACTATTAGAATCTACTCAAGCATTGGGGTGGAATCATAAATGTCAATGACATATGCTAGGTAAGCTTCGTATCCTTTTTAGATGAGTTTCCTTGCTGTAATGGTCGAGATAAGGTCATTCACATATTTTCTCTCACCCACAACTATCACTGTCTATTCCTCTATAGTCTGGAGGGTTAGCCTCTTGTGTTTATAGTCAAGTATAGCTTGATGTTTAGACAACTAGTCTATTCCCAGAATCACTTCAAACTCATGAAAAGGTAATTCAATCAAATCCACAAGAAATAGACATTCTTGGATTACTAAAGGACACTGCCTATATACCTTATTCACATTCACACTCTATCCTATAGGATTATTGACTTGTATGTCTATGTTCACATGCTCATATTTCAGTCCTCTATCATATGCCAATGTGGTGCATGCATATGAATGTGTGTATTATGGGTCTACTAAAGCCAAAACTGGAGCATCAAATAATTAAAAAAGTACCAGTTATGAAATCAAGTGTTATTGCCTTTTCTCTGGCTTTAATAGCATATTACCTAGCTGGGGCATAGGCTTTTGATCTGATCCCCTAACTAAGACTAGGTTAATCCCCTCTACTCTACCTCTAACCTTTGTTCTAAGGTGTAAC
>CANXYI010449124.1:0-25083 GCA_948208565.1 Hura crepitans
TAATGTACACACCTTAACATTAATATAATACAAGAATTAACATACAATGTGTATGACATTAAATTACTTACAATAGGCTCTAGAATATTTTGAATACACTCTAGGGCCTTTGGTTTCCTCTTCCTCCATCCATTGCATCATTAGACTGAAAACATATTAGGTTTCAACTTAGCAAATTTCTATAAAAATATACACAACTTTAAATCAAAATTTATTTGTATAGGAATTTTTTACACCTCAAATACTACCTAATAAAAATAAGAAACCTTAAAAAAAATCACTTACTCACTAAAAGGTCACTATTCATCAAGCTTTGAAATCTCAATAAACGAGCAATCCCATGGCTTTTTCTTTGCAAATTGTGTTCAGAAGACTGTGAAGGCTCAGACATAGGTCTTACCTTGAAGGACCCATATAGATTTAGGGTAAAGTGAAGAAAAAAGAAAGGGGGAGAGAGAAGGGAATGGCATCGATCATTAAAGGAAAAGGGAGGAGGAAGATTTCTTTTGCTATTCTACACTAATTCACACTATAAGCCTTTTATATCATATGGGTGCATGGCCATAATCATGCCACATGGCTATCGGAGGGCCTCAATTAATCCTATTGATGTTTTTATCTTCAAAAATGCAAATTAAATGTTTAAGACTCCCAAAATTCATGCATTTAGTGCCAAAAATTCTAAAAACTCTTAATTAAGGGGTTTCTAAAACCTCTGGCCTAAATTCTAAAGGGAACGAGGTGAACTATTCACTCGCATAATTAAGAAATTTCAAATAAATACCAAATGACCTCAAAAAATTTTAATCCTTTTAACATTCTATTATTTAGAATTTTTGACATTCAATGTATGCCATTTTCAAATCAATTTGGGCATATCCTAGGCCTCTTTTGCGACAATGCCAACTAAATTCACTAGTCACTATATCTTATCATTGAATGATTTATTGGTTATGCTAAAAGTTTTAATTGTTCCATTTTTATTATTTTTTAGCCAGGCAAAATTTTATAACCTATACACCTCCCTCCCTTTAGTTACCTTTATAGGACTCAATCACTTTAAAGGCACTGTTCGTCCCTCGAGTTACACTATTCACAAAACTAGGGCTCATGAGTATTATAGTTCTTCTACTATTATGAAATTTCATCCTTGAAATTTCCTCAATATCCTCACTGATGTAATTAGCTCTTTGTCTACCATTTAGTTGTTAGGGGTTCCCTTATATCATCTCTATATGGCTCTCAATCACAGCATTGTTTGAGTTCTCAATTGCAAAAATTTTATTTACTATGATTGTTATGGATATCTTATCACAATGTAATCTCATCTTTATCACAATGTAATATCATCTCTATCTGAATGTTTTACATCAATAACACATGAAAAGATTAAACTCTATGTCCTTTCACTATGAATGCTCAAGGTATGTGGTATCATTACTTATTTTTTCATAGTGGTGCCTATAATTCTGTCTCTACTTCATATTTCTTGTAATTTCATATAGATGAATAAGGCCTAACCTATCTCATTCTCCTTTTTGATTTACAACATCCTTTAGTGAGATAGTAGTTTCTTATGTCTCTTATTACATACTGCTCACACTTTTACATACATCTCTATTCCTTTTTCAACCATTGATCATTTTCTCCATTAAGTTGTATTCTGCACTTCCTTTCATTTTACAATTTACTAAACATCATGGTTTAATTAGCTTAGCTGCAATCATTAGTCCAATCTCATTCTTAAAGTTCTATACTATCCCTTTAGATACAACACTTTATGACATTGCACTTATCTTAAAATGATTTATGGGTTCACCACAGAGCTTTTAACATCCCCTATTTCACTTCTATTTTAGAATTACCCTTAAATAAACTAGTCAAGAAGGGTTATGCCCTTAGTTTCTACCCATCAACCACCAAGGCTTCTTTTTTATCCATACAAATACCTAGCTTATAATACACTAGAACAAGACTTATACCAATCAATCTCAACATTAAACTTCTTAACTTTCCCTCTTTGACTCAATTCATTTCATAGGTTAAGTTGTTCTCTTATAATAGGGTTGCCATGCTTACAACATTAGCTTTATTCTCTTTTACCATTATATCAAGACCATTCCCTTGTTTATGTGTTAGAATTAGGTATTCATCATGGAAAATTTTATCTCAACTTTTTGTATAGAATTGCATTTATGATTTCTACAATCATATGAATATCATGCTTCTTACTATATAGACAATGCCTCCTTACCTTAGAGGCAACCACACCCATTATGATTATTCATCTTTAAAATTTTTGCATCATTTTAATGGCCCCAAGGCACGTATCATCATCTCTTTTCCTGGCATTAAATATAATTCCAACTCTATGATGAAATGTAACTAGGAATGTGATCAATTCCTCTTTGTAGCTTGGGTTATATTAGAATAAACATCTCGATTGGCCTTTCTAACTCCATCTAGACTTCTTTAACCTCAAAAACATCCTATACAATCCTATTTCCTTACATAGGATTACTTCATTTAAAATAACAATTCTTAATCCTTTTTCCTTAATAGTTTCTCAATCTTTAAGTGCTTTAGACTTCTGTACTCCCTTGACATTTACAACCTCTCATCATGTATACAGCTTACATCTGTTCTAATTAGTAGTTTTATGTGACTTATCCTCCATAGTTAAGTTCACATAATTCTTTTTATTTTGTACACATCATTCATTTCTTAAGCAACTTATATCTACCTTACATTTCTCATCTCATTCTACAAGTAGTCCTATCTATGTTTAAGGGTAGCACTCATTTTCCTTGACCTCGTTCATCTTAAATCATTCCATATCTCATCTCATCACCTCAAATACCCTCTCAGAAGATAGATACAATGTAGATATGCAAAGGGTTAAGTTGCAAATAATGGCATATAATGCATAACCCAACCCCGATGTCACATACATCATTAAGAAAGGAAATAACCTTTATCCTTAACGACATTGATAGATGTCTTATGTATTCTAATCCCTTTAACCTTTGTATCTCTTTCTTTAGACTTACTTTACTTATTACCTTCTCTTTTTTTGACATAGACATTATGCATATCTCCTTATTCAAGTTATTATTTTAAGGGTTATCTCAACTACTCTTTACCTTATCTGGTCATTCCGTTACTCTCTTACACCTTTAATAGTGTTGGCCTTTGATGTATCATACCTATCTTCAATTATCTTATAGTCATTAATCACTTCTATTCCCTTAGAACATCCCTATCATCACTATTAATCTTTTGCTATAACATGATCCTCTTTCTCATTCATACCTTTCCCGTACCTATACCCTCTTAAGTACCACATTATAATTATTCTCCATTGTGATCATTTGGACATCTATAATTTATTGGTAACTCTACATTGTTAAGTTTTCTTTACCTGTATCTCCCTTTATGGGGGATCGATCAAATCATACCACCTGTTAGGTCTTCCCTCTTTCTTTCAACTACTTATAGGGATCAAGCAAATTATACTAGCCTAAATTTAACTTATGATAGGGATAATTATGTTCATAGTTTAGTCATCATCTTCCTTCTAATGAATCCTTTATTACTTCCCAATTAAGGAAATAATTTCACTCACTTATAACCTCACACAAGGGTTGTAATTCAATAGCTTATGAAGCTGTAATATATCATGACAACTTAAACCTTGCTCTTTCTTGTTAGGCCTCTAAATAACTTTGACCATCTCAAGGGACTTATCACCCATTTTCCTTTTGGGGAAGTTGATTGGCTCTACCTTACCTAAGCTCTCCAATATGCATCCTGCCCTACTTAGGGCTATCATCACCATATTTATGATTGAGGAAGAGATTTCTTAACATTTATCATAGGAGTGCATTTGTCACTAACAGTATGCTTACTCATTTTATCTCACCCTTGAACATAAAAAGTACCAATATGTAGTAGTGTAGCTAACATCAATATACCTTTCTCATCTTATGGCATGTAAGTATTTCTCTGCCTAGAACTATGTAAACCTACTCCAATACCACTAAATGTTACACCACTTACCCAGATTTATTTTTGGACAATATAAGAGATGCCACTTCCTAAAAGGTTACCCATCTTTATCCTACTCTAACATAACCACTTTCAACCTTATGCAAAATATTATTTAAAAAGCCAATTATTTTAGAAAAACCTAAAACCTTGAAATTTTGGTAGCATAATAGCTATCTGGGTGAAAACCCAAAATTTTTGAACCTGTAAAACACTTTTAAAACCATCCTCAAACCTTTTTACATTCACTAAATCCATTTGATTCTCTAGTCATTCTTATCTACTTATCATCGCATCAACATCTCAATCAGTGTAATACATACATCTATCAAAGCTGTATTTTATGATAAATGAATAAACATACATTTGTATGCGACATAAAATCTCATTAACCATATAATTTAGTTAAAACATTTTAATACATCATACCATATATCTTACCTTTAAAACCTAAACTTCTTTCATACTTGAGTGCCACTAAGCTAGGTCCTACACATAGATGTGCCACTAGAGTATTCTCCCTAGGAGCTTTTTATTACACTACAGCATAAAGTGGTATTGCTATCTGCCTTCTACCACTTGTGCATCAGAGGACTAACATGCTGAGTATATGCTCAGTGGAGAATTTAACATAGTATGCATTGTATAAAACACAAACATCACAAAAGCATGAAAAATCATTTGCTTATAAGTGTATGCTAGTATTATATTATTATTCTTATACAAGTATTTGGGTGATTAAGTCATGAGTATACACCACTATCATATTTTCATTCATTCATAGATGCATAGATTATTAGATTATGTTATACCTTTTCCCATAGGCCATCATATCTCATGTGCCCTTAATCTAAGGACATACTCATGTTAACATGCTATTACCTTGAGGTCAAAGGCATGCCATATATTGTTATATTTGGACCTATTTATCCTTATACATTTAACTTGTTCCACTAAAGGGTTCCTTGTACTTTTAAATTCTATATGCAGCCATCAATATATTCCTAGTTTTACTTTATTGGTATATTATGTCAACTCTTTCTAATTTATCATTATTATTATCATCATTTTTTGGCCTATACTCAGGAGACACTCTTAAACACTAGAAAATAGGATCTACCTTATATGTTGGCCCACATTTTAAACCTCAGTGTTTGTATACACCTTTCATCTGGTAGCAGGGATTAACTCCATAGAACCTCTAAATACTAAATGGTAGGGATCAATCCAAATGGACCTCCCAACAAGTAGGATTATAGGGATCAATCTTGGTTAACCTCCTAATTTCCCAAATCTCATCATCAATGGATGGCAAGGATTAGCTTATATAGACCTCCCAATACCTAAAGCAAAATAGGTAGTAGGGATTAGTCTATGCAGACCGCGTAATATTTTAGTGGCAAGGGTTACTCTATGCTGACCTCCTAATGACCCTAGATAGTAGGGATTAGTCTATGTAAAGCTCTTAATACCTAAAGTGTGCAGACTCAATCAAAGTTTGGTAGTTGCACCCACCATACAATAGGTCAAGATCCTAATAAATTAAGCCTCTAACAGCTATTAACACCTTAGTTGACCGATCAACCTATCAAGTAGGTGGTCTAAATAATATGCTCCAATTCTAATAATTTTCTCAACCTGTTATTCCGTGTCACTAAGTTCATATTCCACTTCTTCATCATCTCCTATATACCAGTTTAGTTAAAAGTACATATGCTTATGCTCGTTAACTAGTACTTTCCAACCTTAAGGTCTAACATCAATTATTCATTTTCCTTATCTAACTTACTCATATTCATTGACCATTTATGCAATTACCATGCCATATCACATCACTTGAATTTCCATTTAAATTATGGTTACTTTGTTCTCATGCCTTACACATATGTCACTTATTCCACTATTAAATATTCAATTATTATAGTTATATTCTCTCAAGTACAAACCTACATGGAATCTTCCTAACCTTACAAAATACACCTTATCACCATTACACATACCTCATTAGCTATCATGTGCATAAGCACACACCTAGTTTCTTTTTAGTCTTATATTACCATTATACATTCTTCTCATTTTCTAACTCTCTTAAATTATATGCACAAGCTAATCATACATGCACACACATTTTTACCCTCAGTGTGCTATTTGGCACCCCATATTTCCCACATATGTACATTATGTTTCCACCATTTCTTTAGTTGTTCAATGCTTATTGCATTCACCATACCATACACATACACTCTTCTCATGAAAAAACATGCATATTATGTTTCCATAATTTCTTTAGTCATTTAATGCTTATTGCATTCACCATACCATACAGTCTCCTCATGAAAAACACATGCACATGCACTAGTTTCACATTATCCATACACATATGTAACACATACTTAGCATATAATTCATTTTACATTAACTTCACTTATTCATTAGCACCTATAGAGATTATGATATTTTTACTAGAGACAAGAGTGGTTAGAAGAGTTGCCACTTGGCCTCTACCCTAAGACCTTTGATCTTTTATACCAGAAAGGTTAAGAATCTCAAATCTTATTTATACCCTATAATATGTCATCCATTTATATTTTATGCTTTATCAGTCCTATATAAAATAAGCATGCATTTACATTTCAAGTATCTATATCATCTTCACACGTAGGAAAATAAATTGTAGAATTAAAGAGTTACAACAAGAAAGTAATATATTTAAGCATCCAGAAATGGGCCTATTGGTTAATTTTAATGTGGCCTGACAATTACCCATAATTCTATAGGAATTGGCGATAATTTCCTAAGTCATATTTCTATAAAATCAACCTTTATTAAAAATACATTTTTGTTATTGTCACTTTTGATTAAGAAAGCTCAAATCCATTTTGTTAAGGAAAACACCATTTAATTATGTAGAAAATTGTCTGATGAGAATTAGGCTTTAGTGGGTAAAATAAGTTATTAACTAAATATTACAACTTAAATTAAATAATGAAATAGAAATAGTACAAAACCAAAAAGAACAATCCAAAGTACTAAATCTAGTCCTATCTATATGGTGTTAAGCCTGTGTGGACTCCATAAAGCTCTAGCAAGGGTTCGTGAGGACTACTGCTTATAAAGATTATATGTCTGTTTAGAGCTTCACTCCTGTGAGAAGGGTCACTTACATACAACTCAAAAAGGAAGGTCAAAAACAACAATCAATGGTCTATACATACCATAAATAATAACTCTCTACATACACAAAAATGCTATGTACATTTTTCATGAATAAAAATAAATACAATGTTCAAAGCCACAATATAAGTCCATACAAACTATGTTCCTCATAAAAGGGAGTCCGTATAGACATCATGCCTTCCTTAAACACTAAGCATCAGTTTATAATTAACATTCATGTTTACACGTATAACAAACCATGAACAAAGTTAAAGGAGATGATGGTCAGAATCAAACTTGAAATATGCCTTGACTTCATGCATATTTACGACATGTTTATTAAAGAACAAGACAAATATAACATGCTAAATTATATTCTTTATCTAATAAAAGTGACTTACAGAGCGAGCCTACTCCTATGGCCTACATGGGGATCACTAAGGATCACTTCATTAGCAGCTAATAATGAGTGGTCATGAGCCTATGTTCATGGCAAATGAATTAGAGAAGGCCTCAGATCTTACCTTATAATTAAACTCTTGAATAATGGTACTAGGGTTAGAGTTTTGAAAGAAAATATTTTTTATTGAGGGGCAAAAGGACTAGTAGAGCGAATCCTTTTTGGAGGTCACACTTGAACTCTTAGAATGGTTATTTTTTCACAAAAATATCATCATGAACAATGGTTCTTTTTAGAAAGCTTCTTCATAGAAAAAATCCTCTTCTATTCACACATCCTAAGGACTATTTATAGCTCTTGAATGTGATTTCATGTCTGGGAATTTGGTATGGGTTTTGTCACTTAGTTCGTGCAAACTATATATGCTTAGTCTTCGCAAACTATTGTGATCTACTATCCTACCAGTCTAAAGGCTTTAGCTAGGTGTCCATATAGACTATATCATTTTTGTTAAGCTAGGTCCATGCAAACTTTATTGTGATAAATTTGTGTGGACTAGATTCCTAAGAGGTTAGTGCCATTTATTAAGAGCCTATCTCTAGTTATCATCATAAGTGAAAAGGCAGTGGCATCCACAGTTGCCCTTACTTTAGTGTGTGCTATGAGATGCATAAATCGAATCAGTGCACAACAAAGTACTTTCAAGTTTAGATATACTTACCTTGCTATGTTTTTGTCATTTGTGCCTTTTGGTGACTTGTTATTTGCATCCCTTGACAGCTTGGGATTTATGCTCGATTGGTAGCTTTGAGATTTGTGCATTTTGGTGACTTTGAGATTAGTGTCTTTTGGTAGCTTTGAGATTTATGCCTAGTTGACGGCTATGAGATTTGCACCATTTAGTAGCTTTGAGATTTATGTCTTTTAGAGGCTTTGAGATTTATGTCCTTTGGTGGCTTTGAGATTTGTGCCTTTTGGTGGCTTTGAGATTTGTGCCACTTGGTGGCTTGGGAAAATTGATTGAAATCCCTATGGTTGATTGGCTTGTCAGGTTGAATCAAATGATGTTGGTTGGTTTGTTAGGCTAAACCATATAGAATTATGGATTGGCTTGCTAGGCTAAATCATAAGATGTTGGTTGGTTTGGATGTAGAGTTAAATATGAAAGAATTAGATTGGACACGGAGATGAATATGAGAGAATTGATTCATGCAAAAGGAAACACATTAAGAGTTAGTATTAGTTTCATATAACTAGTTTTGTGACATATACCTGGCCTTTGTATCTATGAAGATCATGTATTTGTGAGTGATTTAAGTATGTGAGGACAAAAGTAAGTATAAGTTTGTGTGGACATCTTTGTGATAAGTCTATGTGGACACTATTAAAGAAAGTTCGTGCGGACATTGGTATAGTTAGTTTGTGTAGATATTGGTATAGTTAGTCCATGCAAACTTTTTAATAGATCAATAACTATTCATCTTTCTTCCTTCTTTTCTTTATTTTTATTCTTTTATTTTCTATTTTCTCTCAAGAAAACCTAGTCAAAATTGTGACTCACTCCTTCAGCGACTCTCTCTCAATGTCCTCCAATGAAACCGCATCATAGGAAAAAACTTCAGTGACTTTTCTTCTTTCGATGAGCATGGGGTCACATTCCTCACCTCCTTATCCAATAAAGGATATATCTATGCCATTTTTGGAGGGTTTTATGCCTTCTATGGCCATCAGCCACCCTCAAGGCACTACTTCAATGAATGACATCACCTTTAGTGACCTAACTTTGATTTTGGTGGATTTGGCCCATCACACTTGCTCCGAAATATGCGTCTAAGTCTACTTTCTCACTTCTATGTGCCTCATTATGTTGTTGCCCTCTTTTCCTTCATTTCTTGTGTTGTATGGCTTTCTTAATTTGACAAGTCCATGCAAACTTAGTTTGCCTAGGGTGGACTAGGTTCGTATAAACCTTGTCTTTAGTTTTCAAATTTAGTGCAGTTAGCCTTGGATTTTAGGATATTCTGTATGTGGTAGCTTAGGAGGTCTATGTGGACCTTTTAGAAATTATATGTAATCCGTATAGACTTATGCAATCTAAGCATGTGTAGTCTGTGTAGACCTACTTTGTCTCACTTATTTGCTACTTGTACAGACTATTTTTTTGGATTCTTAGTTCATACAGACATTAGTCTTACTAATGTGCTTTACTCTTTTGTGTAGACATGCCTTAACTGTGGAGGCACTCTTTCTGGGCTACAATAGTGGTATTTTATTATGCCTATCTCGATTAAGAATAGGGTAAGAGTGACTGGATTTCAAACATTTTTGGATCACCTAGTTGGCGAAGACTTCCATCAAAACCTACAAGCTCTTAGAGCTTTGTTGGACCAATAGATTGACATGAAACATATGTTCCACTTATCATTCAGTGAGTTGGCCATAATGCCTTTTAATTGGACTTTCATCACCGGAGTGCCATACACTGGGTAGGCTATTGCCTTCGATACCTATTATTGCTAGCTATCACTTTAGCTTTAGGAGTTGAGAGAGTTATTCGGTTTTATCCCTTAAGATCACTCTGAGAGCATCCAATGAACTAACTT
The DNA here is from genome assembly GCA_948208565.1 of Hura crepitans. NCBI lineage: Eukaryota > Viridiplantae > Streptophyta > Magnoliopsida > Malpighiales > Euphorbiaceae > Hura > Hura crepitans. Next base: position 10,207 of record CANXYI010449124.1, read on the forward strand.
ACATGAAAGATGGATGGATGTAACTCTATCGAGTTAGTGTGAGGTGGAACAATATATGCGCTGCTTTTTCCTCTACTTGCTTGGCATAACACTATTTGCCAATGCTAATGGAATGTGAGCTGGAGTTTCCTTCCTATCCTGGAGCAAGTGGAGAATATTGGTTCTTGGAACTGGTGTTGCTCTTCTCTCTACTGGGTCTTCTAAAGCTTAGATATGGCCTCTTGCACTATTAAGAGCCATCGATTTGTTTAAGGCTTTGTGTTTGGTGTTATAATAAGTAGTTTATTTCCATCCTTTTTTGCTTTATGCAATCTTTTATGATTTTAACCTTATGCCTTTGTTTTTATAGGTTTAGGCATATGAGCTACATTTACTGCCCTACCCCTGTGAGCTTGATATACCTCATTGATACCTAGTGATGGATAGGTGGGTTTGACCCTCTTTGAGATCTTGGAATGCATCTTCTTTGATGCAACATTGCCAATATCTCAACTTTAGAACTTGGCCTAATGTAAGTATTTCCTAGACATGTAAAATTTATTATTAGCAATTCAAATGTTTATAACTAATACTTACCTTTGCATGTTAACTTGGCATTGTAGGTCTTCCCGATTGAAGAGATGTTAGATTTCCTTCATTCTATTTGAGAACTGCCCTCTCTAGGGATGTTATTGACCACTCTAGAAGCTTACTCATTATTTCTAAGAGAGAGAGTTATAAGCTAGCACTTGGGCCCTGATGCACGACATCTCTCTCAAAGTCCTCCCGATTTGATGTTTTTCAGGGAGATATATTGATGATCAGGAGTTTTTGTAAGGCATCACTGCTAGTATTCCTGGGAGCACACTGGTGGAGAGTGATGAAGAGAGTTATCTCTCTTGGGCATCTACTCGCCTACTACCTCGAGTTCCTTACACTTTGGGACTTACTCCTCCTCAGGTAGATTGCTTGGTCCTTTGCTCTTAATTTTTGAAACCATTTTCTGACTATATGTTGTGTTTGTAGCCTACCTCTTCTAAAACTAGTCCTTCCTTAGTAAGGAAAAGGGTGAGAACTATTCCTAGTTCTCCTAGTTCTCAATTTTCAACTCTTCTTGCTTGCACTGCTAGGAGTGAAGCTTTTACTCCTCCTGTTAGTCAGTCCTCACTACTTGATAAAGTCATGGGCACATTGACTGACATACTTGAGCTAACCTATATGTGATATAGCATGGATGAAGAGCTATCTTCTGCTCACCTTCAAATTGAGGACACTTGGCCAGTTCCCTTTAATCCAGAGAACAACACAGTGGTATGATGCTTTTTATTGCTCATTGGGTTATTTAGATTTGATGTGACACTTTTGTCTCCTTTTGAATAGGTAAGGAGGGCTCTGATAGAGAGAACTGCTTATGTGGTAGAAGCTTTTAAAAGAGCAATGATTAATAAGAATTGAGTCTTTACTAAATGTAATTTCTTGCTATGGTTAATTTATGTAAGTGTGTATGTGTGTGTATGTTATGCATTGATCCTTCATTTTTTTTATAGAGTGAGCTATCAAGGAGGGTTGCTGCTCTTTAAGCAACTAGAAAAAAGTTGATAGCCTTAAAAACTTCTAAAAAAACTAGTGCTCTCAACTGATGATGAAGATGCTAAGGATAAGGATGATGTTGTCACAAAAATTTGTTTATCATTTTTAGCCATCCAAACGAGTTCAAATTGACTTTTAACTTTACCCAAAATTCTTTCATTATTAATACTCCCTGATAGAATACTTAGTGTGACTCAGGTTTTGAGAAATACTACTCTTCCTAAGAATTACTATTCATGAGAGTCGAGATTTTTAAGTCGTTACACCTTTACACCAGGACCTCTGATCTTCTGTACCAGAAAGGTTTGAAATCTCATATCTTATTTATACCCTTATAATATGTCATCCATTTATATTTTAAGTTTTATTAGTCCTGTACCAAATAAGCATGGATTTACATTTCAAGTATCCATATCATCTTTGCTTGTAGGGAAATAAATTACGGAATTAATAACTTACAACAAGAAAGTAATATCTTCAAGCATTTAGAATTAGGGCTATTGGTTAGTTGTAATGTGGCCTGACAATTACCCGTAATTCTATAGGAATTAGTGGTAATTGTCTAACTCTCATTTCTAAAATATTGGCCTTTATTAAAAATACATTTTTGTTGTTATAACTTTAGATTAAGAAAGCATTTAATTAATTAGAAATTCATCTAGTGAGAATTAGGCTTTAGTGGGTAAAATAAGTTATTAACTAGCTATTACAGCCTAAAATGAACAATGAAATAGAAATAGTACAAAGCCAAAAGGAACAATCCAAAGTACTAAAATTGGTCCCGTCTACATGGCATTAAGTCTATGCAAACTCTATGAAGCTCTAACAAAGGGCCGTACAGACTACTGCTTACGAAGATTATATGTCCATTCAGACCTCCACTCCAGTGAGATGGGTCACTTACATATAACTCAAAGAGGAAGGTCAAAAATAACAATGAATGGTCTATACAGACCATAAATACTAATCCTTTCATACACAAAAATGTTATGTACATTTCTTCATGAATAAAAAAAATACAATGTTCAGAGCCATAATATAAGTCTATACGAACTACATTCCTCATGAAAAGGAGTCTTTATGGACATCATGCCATTAACAACCAATCATAAGAGATCATGGGCCCATATTCATGGCAAATGAATAAAAGAAGGCCTCAAATCTTACCTTATAATTAAACTCTTGAATAACCTTACCAGGGTTAGAGTTTAGAAAGAAAATATTTTTGACTGAGGGAATCCTTTTTGGAGTTCACACCTAAACTCTCAAAATGGTTATTTTTTTCTAAGAAATACCTTTAAGAAAAATGGTTCTTTTTAAAAAGCTTTTTCCAAAAAAATCCTCATTTTTTCACACATCCTGAGGACTATTTATAGCCCTCAGATATAATTTCATGTCTGGTAATTCAATTTATGTTTTGTCGCTTAGTCCTTATGGACTAATGTTGTCTACTATCCTACTAGTGTAAGGTGTCTGTGTAGACTACATCAGTTTTGTTGAGCTAGGTCCGTGCAAACTTTATTCGGATAAGTTTTTGTGAACTAGCTTCCTAAGGGGTCAGTGCCTTTGATTAAGAGTCTATCTCTAGTTATCATCACAGGCCAAAAGGTGGTGGCAGCTACACACCACATCTCCATCACAATCATTACTTAGTTATCTTTTCATTAATTCTACTCTTATATACACCCATACTCCTTTATTACATCTCAGCCATAAGGTTAGAATGCTTATACAAGTAATTTCTCATTTTAACCATTCCTGTCACTATCTTATCTATTTAATTACATCCCATGTACCACTTAACTACACATATACACATATTTTTCAAACACATACCATTTGGCCATAACTTAATCATCCATATACACAATATATTTTTTTCATTCTTTTAGGAATTTACATTCTACCCCACTCATACACTCTACACATGCATTCACCAAGCATAAACACATAACATACATATCTAACACCACACTTCCATACACACACCTTAACATTAACATAATGCAAGAATTTACATATAATGTGTAGGCTCCAAAACATTTCCAATGCACTCTAGAACCTTTGGTTTCCTCTTCCTCTATCCATTCAATTATTAGACTACAAACATATTAGGTTTTGACTTGGAAAATTTCTACAAAAATCTATACAGCTCTTAATAAAAATTTGTTTACATAGCAAATTTCTACACCTCAAATACTACTAATAAAAATAAGAAACATTAAGAAAAATCAGTTACTCACTAAAAGGTCACTATTCACCAAGCTTTAAAATCTCCTAAAACAAGCAATGCCATGGCTTTTTCTCTATATAATCATGTTTAAGAGGCTATAGAGGCTAAGATATGTGTCTCACCTTAAAGAACCCACTTAGATTTAGGGGTAAAGTGAAGAAAAAAGAAATAGAGAGGGAGAGGTGAATGGCATTAGCCATTAATGGAAAAGGGAGGAGAAAGATTTCTTTTGCTAGCCAATAACAATACATACCATGAGCCCTTTATATCATGTGGTTGAATAGCCATGATTATGCCACGTGTTGATCAGATGGTTCTAATTAATCCTATTTATGTTTTTATATTTAAAAATGCAAATAAAATGTTTAAGACTCCCAATATTCATGCTTTTAGTGCCAAAACTTCTCAAAACTCTTAAATAGTGGATCTTTAAAATCTCGAGCCCAAATTCCAAGAAGAACTAAGTGAACTAGTCACTCATGTAATTAAGAAATTTTGAATAAATACTAATGAGCTCAGAAATTTTGATTCCTTCACCATTGGATTATTTGGAATTTTTTACATTTAGGGTATAATGTTTTCAAGTCCATCTAAGCATATCTCAAGCCTTTCTCAGCACAGTGCCAACTAAAGTTACTATTCATTATATCTCAGCATGAAATGATTTATTAGTTCTGCTAAAAGTTTTAATTATTCCATTTTCATTAATTTCTAGGATTTCAAAGTTTTGCGGCATGTACTCCCCCTTTATCTATCTCTTTAAGACTCAGTCACTCCAAAGGCATTGTTCACACCTCGGGTTACACTATTCACGAAACTAAGGTTCACAAGCATTACACCCATGCTATTTTTGTAGCTTAAAAGACATAAATGCTAGCATAATGCAAGAAGCAACATCCATGTCTTCTATGTACTGCAGATATGCTTACTGCACATGGACAAAAGCATCATCAGCAATGATAAAGGGTATTGGCTTCTCAATTACATACACTAGCTTTTCACTCATCAAAACAATTTTATGGTTTCTAAGCCAATCTATTTAATTAGAGCTAGTAAACTTATTAGCCTCGACTATGGATCATAAATTCAAGTAGGATGACATTATTAGAGTGATGTTGAATGTGAAAAATGAAAGCATATTAGAGTATGATTATGGATATGTATGCTACAATTTTATGGTCTTTAAATAATGCGCTTTACTCTTACTATTTTATTATGAATCAATAGCCCTCACTAAGTAGTCCAAGAAACCCTTTATGAAGCCCTCTTAGTAAGTCAGTATCAATTTTAGATATGGTTATAGCCTTGAGTATGCTCAACAAGCCCAACCATTAACTAAATGGTAGGCATCACATGCTAGTTGTATCATATGCTACTACTGATCATTAGGTTATTAACACTTGATGTATATGTATCATATACATGTTTCCTAAATCTTGCCTCATGAATATTAGCCTTGAGTATGCTCAACAAACTTATAACAATACTAATATATACCTATTAATATGATTTAAACATATCCAATGTAGCATAAGCTTGAGTATGCTCAACAACACAATACTAAAGAGGACTCTAGTTTAACTCATGTTAATAAAAGGTGTGCAAGTCTTATATTATTAAGGGATTTCTTCCATTTAATTTTCATCATACATGGTTGGTGCATTCTTTGGCATGCTTATGCATATTGAATCATATTAATTCAAGCATTTGTATCTTGTCACAATAAATATATATGATCTTGTTATGGGATTTTAATACATTGATTTCCTGACCAAAAGAAAGCAATTAGGCTAGACCCTAGGTAGTATGCATGAATTACAAACCAAAAAAGGCAAAAAGAATAATTTTAACTATTTCTTTTTGGACCTCCTTGTTAGGCCTTCTTTTCTATTTTACACTTTGCATTTATTCTTTCTATTCTAAGCCTAAGTAATTCTAATTACATCACATATAATTGAGAATACTTTATGTTACATTTGAGGGGAGTTAGATGAGAAGAGAAGTATAGAAATAAGAGAAAAGATTGAGACATGTAAGCCTAATTTTACAAATGAAAAAATTCATGCAATGCAAATCAATTATATTGGTCTCAGGCCCATAACTAGTCATCATGTAAATCACACTCCCTTAGCATGTATATTTAATGCATCACATGCATTAAATATTGAAAATGTGTATTATGATTGAATTATAGAATTATTACACTTATAAAACTAATATCATTCATTTGTTTGATTAACCATATTTTCTTAGTTAAACATAGAAAATCAATCACATTGATCATGCAATTTAAATTATTTAATCCCATTAAAAATAGCTAATTTGCATTTCCATGTTTATTTAATTCAAACCTTTTAGAATTAAAATGATAAAATGTCATAAAGCAAGAAAATAATTTTATATGCGTTAGAGGAGATGGGCATAAATAAATTGGCCATGTCTCAATCTCAATTTGATAACACTTAACACAATTAGGTAAGAACTTTTGATACTCCTTTCACTTAATTGATTATCCTAATCCCATTAGAAAAGTAAATAAATTTAGGATTATAATCAAATTTCCACTTCAAATCACAATTTCATATATAAATTTTTGCTAACATGTCATTATCACCTAAAAATTTAGAAATTAAACAAATAAATAAAAAATTAATTTAATTCAATTATTTTTATGATGATACATGTCATATATTTCCATAAATACAAAATTTAATAACATTGAATTTTATTTAACTAAAAATTACCAAGCAATTGATCACAAGAATCTAATTTGACTTTATGGCAAAACCATTTACAGCTTGAACTATAGAAACTAAACCAAACAATTTTAGATCAGTTCTAATAGACATTGACATACTTTTAGATCAATAATGGTCAATTTTATCTAAATTATTTTCCTTGAAAGTCTTAAAACTCCTGGAAAACCAAAGTGACATAATCAAACCATTTACTGAACCAAAATTATGTCAATCTTGACAATCAAGCAAGTGTTTCAATCCAATTGACGTGTAAATGATTTCTACCATTATAAAAATTTAATTAGCATCATAAACATCTCATATATATGATATATTAATTTTGGAAATTTCAAAAATAAATTAAGTCAATAAACACATCATAAGTGACCAATTCGACTAAAATAGTTTTAACCGTAGAGTTCGATTTAATTTTTTTCTAATTTTAAAATTTTTGTGCATATATTACCTGAATCAAATCATATTTTAAATAATAACATACCAAATTAAAATTTTCAAAAAATCAATTTAATTGAATTTCACATGGAAATTTAAAACTAGTTATCTTCCTATGTGTATAGACCCTTATGCACATAGAGAAAGTTTCCTTTATAAAAATTTGACTGATTAATGATGCATAGAACCAAAAATCTGATTTTATAATTGTTAAATTAATATATAATCACATTAAAATAAATTTAAATAGCAAAAATCAAATCAGAATGCACAAAACAAACCGAATCACATAATATCTCACACTATATATATTAACTATAATAATAATTTTCATTAATTTTAAATCATTAGATAACTAGGCTTTGATACCAATGTTGGATATTCTCAATCACACATGGGAAAAAAATAAAAAATTTAGGATAAACCAATAAGGGTAATTGATCGGATATTTTAAAATACATCTTAAATAATAAATCTAGTAGTGTTTCATGATTTACATAAAGAATGATAGTATATTCCCTCTGTGAGCTCTTCTTATTGAGTTGTCATAAACCATAATGATCCTCTTTTAGGAACACTTCCAAAGTAATCTACATAAGTTCTTAGAAGAGAGCAATTTAAAAATCCAAGTGCTTAGAGGATTTTTAAGCCGATAAAGGAAAAATAAGAAATTTGTGTGTTTTCTATTATTCTATGTAGCAATTTTTGCTACAAAAAATGTGCAATTTTGTTTATAGCTATAAGTTTTATTTATATTTTAAATAAAAACTTTTTAGGTCAAATTTTAACACTTAAAATTTGCCTTAAGTCATACTAGAATGAACCACCACATTGGGCCCTATTCAGTCCTATGTGCATAAGCATTTTAATGGGCACGTATGTAATCTACTTTGGCATCCCACATTTATTAATCCTATGTGGCACTTCTAGGCCACATTTTGGATTAATAATTACTCTAAATTAAGGCTTTTTAAACATTTTAAAAACTCATAAAAAATCTGATTGAAAAATAATTAAAATTTTGACTTAACGAAACACGAGCCCAAAAACCCTAATTTTTGGACTACATATTATCAAGTGCGCCCCTAAGTCTATTTGCTTATTTCTTCTTCTTAATTCATCTTCTAATGAGAACCCATATCATTAGAACATTCAATCTCATTGAGTCTTCTTCAAACTTTTTTTTTATGTGTGTCTAAAACTATGTGTTTCTAGAATAGCTTGGCAATACACGGTGAAATAGAGTCGTAATCCAACTAGAACTCTATAGTTTCAACCTTATTAATTTAATGTCTATTCACTAATTGATATATCACTTGTACAAAAGTCAAAAAAGGTATCTACCCATATATCATGACTACCCAAGTGTTAAAAAGTTAAGTGGTTTGACCTAACCCTTTGATATACTATTATTGTGTAATAAATGCCTTTCACATTCTTTTATCTCATCTAGTTTTGAGTATGGACTTGTGTCAACTCATTGTTCAACTAAATATGTGTAGAGGTTATGTATTTTACTGGGGATGAGAGCAGTTAGTGGGGTCACCACTTGGCCTTTACATCGGGACCTCTGATTTTTTATGCCAGAAAGGTTCGAAATTCATATCTTATTTATGCCCTAATAATATGCCTTCCATTTTATATTTTAATGTTTATCAATCCCATATCAAGCAAGCATGCATTATATTTAAGCATCTATATCACCTTTGCATGTATAAGAAGCAAATTATAGTATGTAAAGCATATAATGAACATATTGATATTTGCATACATCCAAAAATTAGGTTATTGATTAGTAGTGGTGTGACATGAAAATTACCCATAATTCCAAAGGAATTGGCGGTAACTACCTAACTCCCATCTCTAGGAGATTGGCCTTTTGAATTACATTTTTAATATGGCTTTTGATTAGGAAAACTTAAATCCATTTCTTATGAAAACACCGATTAATAATGTAGAAAACATTTAATGAGAAAGTTAGGCAATTGATGTGTAAAACAAGTTATTTAAGTAATTATTACAACCTAAAATAAATTAAAAGATACAATAGGTACAAAACTAAAAGTAATAAAATAAAGCATTTAGATGGTCTTATCTATATATCGATATGTGCATGCAGGCTCTATGTAGCTCTAGCTAGTGTCCATGTAGACTACTACTTATGAGGGATATTATGTCCATCTAGACCTCCACTATAGTTAGAAAGGTTACTTGCATACAACTCAAAGGAAGAGGTTTAATGATACTAGATGAAAAATTCATATAGACTCATAAAGAAGATAAGAAATATAAACACATATGAACCTAAAATTCAAAGTAGATGTCTGCATAGACTACGTTCCTCATGAGAGGGAGTCCGTATGGACTTAAAGATGGAATATACAAAAATGAAACAAGATTATTCATACAGACTATGCTCCTCATAGGAGAGAGTCCATACAGACTGTACAATAATTTTGATATATTAACAATATGCTTTTTAGGGAATGACATAATTATACAACATGCTAACATCATAGAATTATATTGATATCATAAACAAGAAATATTATAGCTTGATACATAAAACAAATAAGATACTATTATCACATATAGGTCTGTGCAAACAACATATCATACACATATCAAGAATGTAAGTCCGTACAAACATTATCATACTTACAAATGAGTCCATACAATTGATACAAAGATAACAAAATGAATATGATGTCATGGTAGTTAATTGTACATTATGAAACAACTTGAAACCATGATCTACTCCTATGATCAAAGTGGGGATTACATAGAATCACCATACTTGTGATCAATCCTTAGAGATCATAGGTCCATGTAAAACAATACCAATTATAGATATAAGAAACCATAGATATTACCTTATGAATAAACTCTTTAAGCAATAGCACAAAAGTGGAGGAGTATAGAAAGAATTATTTTAGTGTTGCTAATAGGACTAGTAGATCATATCCCGGTTGGAGTCCTCTGTTAGACTCATAAATGGGTTTCTTAGCTACTATGAATTTGATTCTCAGCCTCCCCTTTCTTCATACATAAGAAGGGTATTTATAGGCTTAGGTTTAAGAATTTCCCATCTAAAGGAAGCGAAATCCTAATAGGATTAGGAATTATAGTCCAAATAGGAAGATCCCACTTTTAGAAGATTTTATGTCAACAAGTCCATATGGACTTGTATGTCATAGTCTCTATAGTCTTAAGTGGTATGCTTTTTCACCAGTCTATGGGCTTTAGGCCATGTTTGAGTTAGTCCATATGGATATTAACTTGGACTTATTAGGGTAGACCATAGGCCTTGGGCTTGTAAGAGCTGATTGGGCTAGTATGGACTTAGGTGGAGTGTGTTCGTGTGAACCCTATTTAAAATAGGTCCATGCAAACTTACTTCATAAAAGGTTTGTGCAATTGCTTAAGAGCCTATCTCTAGTGATTATCATAGGCCAAAAAATGTGAATAGGTCCATACCATAGGGACTTCACCCCGCACCCCCAATGGAATTAGTATCAGGTTTCGGGCTTAGGCCGATTCGCTATAAACCCATATTCCCATTTTTTTGCAATTCAAGTCATACTACGAGCTTCTTTGGTCAGGTCAAAGTCTAAATACATAAGAAAGTCCTAGACCCAAAATCAAGGCATCTACAGTTTGCCTAATTAAAGCCCTAGACATATTGTTATGATGTTTTCACCATTACTCTCAAAATACCCTTAGTGAATCCCATTCACACATGGCACTTTGCTTTGGCCAGAGATTCCTTAATATAGATTACTCATTAGAATAGTCAGGTAAACTACGCACTATAATCTATGAATCCTTTATTGATCACTACCCTATCATCAAATATGTTATGGCATACCTAAGCACCTCACTATGTATACTTCTTGTTTATAGGAAAAGCTTTAGAATCAAAGTATGTCACTCAAAATTTAAGATAGTTAGTGATATCAAGTCGAAGTATACTTGCACCACTGATATGATGAGATACTTTCACTAACATAGATTAAGTATCCATGTGAAGATCTCATGGTGGGTCTCTTATGTACTTACTCCCAAAGTAAGTATCCACATGTTAAGTCCAAGCATCTTTAGGCTTATAGCTTGTGAGAACTACTACGTGTCTAATTAAGAAGTATAGCATGTGTTGATCTATCAGCATTAACAATATCCAATCTTATTAATACTATGATCAGGCATATTTTGGTGTATCACATTTATATGCAATAATAATCTCACATCATGAACTTTTCATGATTTCCTAGGGACTATGATTATAGACTAGGGATTTTATAACATCGTTTAAGACATCACAAACAATTATGAGTAATACATAAAAGTACCATTATATACAGAGAAATGCCATATTTTATTAGTTAACAAGGTTTAAATACATGAATATTGCCCTATTACTTATGCTCTAAGGTATACTTTTAACAATGTGCATATGAGGAATTAAGTGGATAAAATTTAAATAAGATTTATGAAAGTAAAGATAAGGGAAATAAGACATGTATGTAAGAATAATAATGTTTATCTTAAAAAACTAAATGAATTAAATAATTAAATCTTAAGAAAACATATGAATAAGAAATAAATGAATAAAAGACAAATGAATATAGGGTATAAAAATATATACACGAATAATAAATAAGTTAAATAATTATTAAAGAAGTATATTAAGTTATAATAATAAACGGTCATTTAATTAAAGTATTTTGAATAAATAAATTATTTAATACAAAATTAATGTTTTAAATGAACATGCATATATACTTAAAAGCCTATAAATGCCTAAAATACTTGAATTGAATAATAATAATGAAATAATACAATAGTAAGTCATGATAATAGAAGCTAATATATATAAATCAATTCATAAAAAAGAATACACGAACTAAACAATAAGATAATACATTTTATGCAAATGCATAAGGAAAATAATTAAATATAATAAATTAAATGAATATAAGCCTTAATGGCCTAGATAGTTATAGGTTAAGATAGGTTAACTAGTAAATTAGGAGCACCTGATCCCATGACTATTTGGGGAGAATTTCTCCCTCACATGTTTATTTAGGGCCCATAATGTGGTACTTTAGGGAATACTATTTTATGCACATGCATATGTTACATGGGTACTCTAGTGCAACACTTGTTACCTAGACATTTAGGTGTCACATATGTTACATGTCACATAAATAATTATATAAGGTATCAAGGGCCACACATGATAGTTGTAAAAATAAAATATAAAATGATATGATATAAAGAGAATAATTTACGTAAAACTTATGAATTTTATTGAGAATAAATTACATGAAACATATGAATTTTTTAATTGATCACATAAAGATAAAAATCTTAGAAATGACTATGAAAGAAGAAATATGATGACAAGTAATTTATGTCAATAAGATTATATGAAAAATGACAAGTGAATGAAATCACCAAAAGATGTATATATGCAATAGATAAAGTTTATATTGTAGTGACTCGATGATAGATAAATGAATTTACTTCTAATAAAACTATTATAATAGTAATAGCCTAAAAGTGTGAAACTAGAGTGTATAAATTTTATTTTGTGGCTCAAAATGGGTAAAAAAAAAGTGATCCAATCCTAGCAATACAAGACTTACACAAGTATAAAAGAACAACCATAAGTAATAGTATATGTTGTGTTGTATTTATTTATTTGATATAGACTGTATGGTATTCAAAGTAATATAATGAATAAATCAATTGTAAAAAATTTATTGAACACTAAGATGTACAAAAAAATATTATACCATATAAGCAATGTAACATCCTATATTCAAATCTGGTCAAAGGTTGGCCATAGGGTGTTACATTAATGCTCTGTATGATATGCAATTTTAAGAAATGATAAACTTTAGAGCAAGAGATTTCTCCAATAGTAATTATAGGTCATTTTCAAAGTAAATTAACATAAGGGACTGCTAAGTCTAGTCACCAACTGGAGGTACCTCAACTATGTGACGACAAGAGCTCGACTATCCTTTACAAGGTGGTTTACCTAATGGTGAGTGTGAGTTACCACCCAAGTGGATAGTCTACAAGTAAACTAAAGATATTTTGAGTTTAGGAATTCCCTCTTACTCATGCCAACCACATAATATCAGTTTTTATATCAATAGTTCTAATTTTTATCAAATCATTCATACATGTGAATGTTGTAATTAATGTAAACATGCTTGCACATCAAAAAGCAATTAAAGTTAAAGTTAAAGTAAATGAAATATATATCAAAATAAATAAGTCAAATATATCCAACATACATGAAATTGGGCCAATTTATTAAATTGAGGACATTGGTCCCAAAATCATTTTCTTGGATAAGAGAAACATTAGTTCCTAAAAACAACTTACTAAAAGTGTTCATTCCTTATTTTTTAAAATCATTTTTTCTTAAGGGATCATGGAACTTTGGTTTCAAAACCATTTTTGTTTTACTCTTTTTTTAAAAACAATATTTTTGTTTATTGGAACATTGGTTCTAAATAAATTTCATCAATTAAAATACTTTTACTGAACAAAATCCTTTTTTGTTAAAAACCCTTTATTTATTCAATTTTACAAATAAACTTTAAGAAAGAGGACTTTGGTCCCCAAACATATCTAAGTTAAAACATTTACTATTTAAAAACTCATTACTTCACCAAATTAAAAGAATTTTTGGCATTCGAGGATGTTGGACCCAAAACTCTTGTTTATAAGTGATTTATCCTTTATTTTCTATAAAACATTTTTTTATATGTTTAATTTTTAATTAAACTGAAAATTATTTTAATATACTTATTACAACATACATAGAACTATACGTGGAAATATTTAAGACAATTTCAACTAAAAATCCTACTACAAATAAATCTAGAAATGATAAAATAATCAATTATAAACTATATATAAAATATAAATTAAATAGAACTACTTGAACAAGCAAAAGTCGCTAAAAGCATATATGTACTAAATCTACATGGACTTGATGCCACCATAAAAATGCACAAGTAAGGAAAGGTTTGTAGAGAACCATCATAGAATATAGGTTTGCATAGACCATAAAAGATAGAGTATAGGTACTATAATTGCTCTGCATGGATAGAGTTACCTCGTTGGGGAAGGTATGAGTGGACTTATGTAAGTACACAAAAAGGTGAAAGACAACAACTATCATATATTCTACAAACAATAGAAACACAACACAATATTAAGGATGTATGTATGAGAATGAAATAGAATCTGTAACACCTATAGCCAGAGTTCTGTGAACAGTGCCATTTGGATCCAAATGATGTTACCCGTAGTTCGGGTTGTCATTTGGAGTCTGATGACTAGAAGATTGCTCATGAAACTTTGACGGGCCTAAAAATAGGGAAAACAAATGAAATAAAAATTTTAGCTGAACCAATAATTCAAAGTAGGTCGTAAACTATCATTTTAGGAGATAAAATTTTTTTGGGCTGGTTCAACCTCGGGACCCGGGAATGTGCCCGAATGGTCTCAAAAATGTCATATCTTGAACCTTAAAAATTTCACTGAGTATGATGGTGAAAGAATTATATTTTTTTGAGGTCGTTTGAAAATTTTTCTAAATATTTTAGTCTAGCGGGTGAATAGTGCCAAAAAGTCAACGATGGAATTTTGACTTGAAAATTTATGGGGACCTTAATCCCACTAATCAATGATTTTTTAAATTAAAATGGAGTTAATCTAAGGTCTATAGAATATTTTATAGATTTTTGAAGTTGAAATTGACATAATTTTGACATTTAAAGGGTTTAATGTTGAATCGAATCAATTGAACTGGTCCAACCCAACTTATATTTAAACCCTCACTTGTGCACATCCCCCACA
>CANXYI010449167.1:0-11958 GCA_948208565.1 Hura crepitans
AATATCTTATACTATATATATCAATTACAACCATAATTTTCATTGATTTTAAATCATCCATGAACCTTGCTCTGATACTAGTTTTGCTTTTTCTCCATCATACACAATAAAAGAAGTTAAAAATTTGAGAAAAACTAGAAAAGATAATGGACCTATATAATTTAAAATACATACAATAAATGTAGTAGTGTTTCGTGATTTACTGTAAAGGATGATAACAGATTCCTTCGGTGAGCTTTTCTAATCAGGTTGTTGCAAAGCACAGTGATCCTCTTTTAGGAACAACTCTAAGTAATCCACACAAGAAGTTCTTAGAAGAGAGAAACTTGAAAATCTAAGAGAAACTTGAAAATCTAAGTGCTACTAGGAATTTCAAGTGGATTAAGGATAAAAGAAGAAATTTATATGTTTTCAATTGTTTTATGCGGTAATTTCTTCTATAGAGAATATGCATTTGGTGGCTCTAGCAATAAGGGTTATTTATAATTTAAATAAACCATTTTTAGGTCATATTTTGACACTCAAAATCTACACTAATTCAGACAAAAATGGACCGATGCATTAGGCCTTATTTAGTCCTATATGCATAAGCCTTTTAATGGGCTTATATGTAAACTACTTTGGCCTCGCTTTCATTAATCCTATGTAGCACTTCTAGGCCCCATTTTGGATTAATAATTAGTCTTTTCTAAGTCTTTTAAGCATTTTAAAAGCTTATAAAAAATTAAATACAAGAGCAATTAAAATTTGGACTCAAGAAGGCCTAAGTATAAAAACCCTAATTTCTAGACTACACATCAGCAAATGGGCCCCCAAGCCCATTTGCTTATTTCTTCTTCTTATTTCATCTTCTAATGATATCCCATATGATTAGAATAATCAATGTCATTAAATCTTCCTCAAACTACATTTATGTGTGTAACTCTATGTGTTTCTAGAATAGCTTGGCATTACATAATGAAATAAAGCCTAAGTCTAGCTAGGACTCTATAGATTCAATCTTATTAGATCAATATCAAATCACTAATTGATATACCACTTGTATACAAGTCAAGAGAGGCATCTAGCCATGTGTCATGACTACCTAAGGGTTAAAAAGTCAAGTGGTTTGACTTAATCCTTCCATATACAATTACAGTGCAATAAACTTCTTTCACTATCTTTTACCTCATCCAATTTTGAGTATGGACTTATGTCAAATCATAGCTTAACTAAGTGTGTCTAATTAAGATTTGGACATATTATTCTGATAACTTCACCTTTATTCCCAAAATGCCCTTAATGAATTTCGTTCACTAATGGCATTTTGCTTTTGCTAGAGATTCCTGAATATAGATTATTTATTAAAACTCTAAGATAAACTCCCCATTGTAATATGGAGTGGTGAATGTTTTGTTGATCATTCAAACATGTTATTACATACCCAAGCACCTCACTATGTATACTTCTTATTCGAAGTAAAAGCTTTGGAGTCAAGGTATATCACTCTATATGTAAGATAGGTAGTGATCTCAAGTCTAAGGATACTTATACCACTTATATGATGAGATACTTTCATTGACTTAAATTAAGTATCCATGTGAAGTTCTCATAGTGGGCCTCTAATATACTTACTTCCCATGTAATCATCCGTTTGTTAACTCTAAGCATCTTTATGCTTGTAGATTTTGAGAACTATTGCTTGATCCAATCAATAAGTATAATATATGTTGATATATTTGCATTAACAATGTCCTATCTTGCAAATACTATGATCAGGGATATTTAGGTGTATCATATTTCCATGTAATAAGAATCTCAAAACATGAACACTTCATGATTTCCTTTACACTGTGATTATATATGAAGGACTTTAAAACATGGTTTAAGACATTAAAAACAATTATAAGTAATAAATAAAAGTACCATGATATAAAGAGAAATGCCTTATTTTTTTTTATTCACAAGGTTTAAATACTTGAATATTACCTTATTACATGAACTCTAGGGGCACAATTCTAACACATACTACCAACTTTTCACTACACACACATAATTACATCATCACACTATCTCATAACACCATTACAATGTATCAAATCTCATTAACCATTATATCTCACATGTCACATACATAAATATACATGATTTGACTTAGTATAAATCACACACTATATATATTATAGTGACTACATATACCATTTTTGTTTAATTACACCATCATAGCCACTTTAAGCTTCCTCTTTGCAATTCTCCTTTAATTGCTCCATTTTCACCCATCTCAAAATGGCCACTATTCACTTCCATCTCCATAAGCAAAAATCTCACCATCTTACATTGTTCTTTTGTAATTAGAGATGTGATTAATGTTTGAAGGTGTTTATTAGGGGATTAGAAGTGAGTTTAGGGCTTTAGATTTAGATATGAAGACAAAGAAATTCTAGAGAGAGAGAGAGTAAAAGGTTTCAGCTCAAAGGAAGAAGAAGAAAGGGGTAGATTTTTATTGCTCTAAAACCCATCATACATCTAATATACTCCTTAAATCAAAGGCTAGGATTAACCAACTTAAAATCCAAGGGTCTATATTAATTTAGCCTTATAATTCCTCTTTTAATCTAATTAAAATTATTTCTCTTTAATTCATTGACTAATTATCATATTTTAAGATCCAATAAGTCACTTGACATAATGCCTAAAAGGCCCAAAAAAAATCGAGGGTCAAAAATTGAGAAAATCTAATTAAAAATAACACTTATTATTACCGAATTCTTATAAAATACTTCTTGATGTTGAAAATTTCCAATTCCCTTACCATTATATTCCTTAGAATATTTGATCCTCTAGATATGGCATTTTTGGTTCTATTTAAGCACATTTAAAAATATTTTATAGCTCAACTTTAATTGTATCACTATTCATAATACACAATTGTAAAAACTTAACTTCTATTTTTAGCCTCCTTAATGACCTTATTTCCTCTCTAAACTTTCCCCAAAAATGTCTTATTTGCTATAATTTTGTAACATTAATACAAGTTGAGTCTCAAGAAGTATTATTCACCCTTGAGAGGTACTATTCTTATAGACACTTATTATTGTTTGTTTTCTATGCAAATGTACTTATTTCTTTACCAAATTGTATAAATAGAGTGTCTAACACATAAACTATTCATTAATAGGGTTAGAAACCTTATTCTTATACCATGACTCACTATTTAGGACTCTGGAATTCACAGTCATGATCTTGTTTGTTATCACTTGTTAGCCTTCCAAACATCCTTATTTTCATACCATACTTTACTTGTAGCCTAATTGTGACTTAATCCTTTTATCAGTTATCATATCTTAGAATTCACTATTTATGACCCCTTAGTGTCATTATTCACAATGCCTAGATTTTTGAATGTTACTCATTTTATACCTAATCTCCAAGCTATGAACACCCTATGGTAGAGGAGCATAAGTAATGGAGTCATAGCATAACACTTGATACATAAGATACTTTAGTGATCTCAAGTCCAAGGATACTTACACCACTAATATAATGATATGCATTCTTTGACGTAGATTATATCTCCATGTCAAGGTCTCCAATTTACTTATTTTTCTAATAAGCATCCATATGTTTACCCTAAGTATCATTATAGTTATAGCTTGTGAGAACTATTGCATGAACTAGTCAAGGAATATAACATGTGTGAGTCTATCTATATTAATAAAGTTCTTACTTATTAATGTTATGAATAGAGATCATTTTGGTATAGACACATTTGCATGTAATAAGAATCTCACATAATGAATTCTTTATGATTTCCTCTAACTGTGTCTTTTATACTAAGGACTTTATTATATAGTTTAAGAATTTTATTCTAACAAATGAGTTAACATAAGCACTTTGTAATAAATGATAAATGCCTTATTCATTGATAAACGAATATATGTATAAAATGTCCATATTACATATATGCTCTAGGGCATACTACTAATAATAAGAACCTCATTTTTTTTAATATCAATGACTTGGTCCCTATCTTGGGTTAAAACATTTATTCCAAGCCTATTAATTTTCAGTATGCACCGAGTGGCAACTTTTGAATTTTATCGCATGTTGTCCTGCTCACACTCCATTATCTCGCACTAGTCTAAAGTGATTAAGTGTATAAACCTATTTGAAGATGGTATGAAAAGACTCTTAGATCTTTTAAAAAGGCATAATAGTATGCTTAATAATTTATTTTGTACATTATGGGCACTATGTTATTTGCAAAAGCAAATGGCAACATTAGTTAGAGCTTCCTTTTTACTGTGAGCGACATTCAAAAGATCTTAGGGTTTGACTAGGGCACTGCTTTTTTGGGATGGATATATCACTATTTTGATATGGAATATAGAACTTGGAAGTTTGATTGCTTTTTTGAAGGCTTTAGTTCTAGTGTATTAGTAACATTTTACCCTTTCATGCATAGCTTTTGACTTGTATTTCCCATTATTTCTTTGCCTTATTTGTTATAATGCTCTATATAGAGGTTTGTACCTATGATCTATGTATATTAGAATGCCTTTTCAAGATGGACTCTTCTTTATATTTTCAAGCCTTACACCACTAGAAAAAGCCCTCTATTGATCCATGGCAAATGCACTCCATGGCATACCACTGCCATTTTATCAATTTTTGCACTTAGGTAGTTGTAAATTACTTATGATCATAAATGAAATTATTGTTAGTGTTTGTAGCATATTGTATTTAGCTTACCATATCTATGTGCTTTGTAGATTGATTTTTCTTAGTAGGGAATTATTAAGGAGGCTCTCTTAGATAATGTATACATGGTGAAGAGCCTTATTACCACTTATTGATGGTGACCTTTAGGCCTATATTTGGTACCTTAATGAGTAAGTGTTAGATTAGCACAAAGATTTTACTGCTTACCATATTCATCAAACTTCCTATAAGACAATTCAATTTGGGAGGTATGTTAATGATTAGAGATCATTGAGGGTGCCTTTAGGCTTATGGTTGAGGTCTTCTTAGAGGATAAGCTAAGAGACTGCTCTATCTTAATTTTTACCCATATGCTTTTCTTAGTGACATATGGTCTACACCTTCTGAGGTAATCAATTCTACTTTTATTGTTACTGCAATTTATATTACCTTGAGGTTTGATTTTATTTCTAGCATTACATAGGCTTCTCATCTACTAGATTTAGCCACACCAACCTCCAATAAGAATAAAAATGTTAGACCCTTCTCAAGCAACTTTTTCATGTGTAGAGGGTTTTCCTTACTTCTAGAGCTTGAGAGCTCTCTCTTATATGAAATGGCTTCTATGTATGACAACTAAGTAAGGACTTAGTTGATTTGCTTGAAGGGATAAAACTCATTAGGTGTAAATGGATCTTCAAGAAGAATACCAACGTGGTAGATAATGTGATTATCGATAGGGCACACTTAATTATAAAAGGCTATCATCAAAGATGAGGAATTGACTTTGATGAAACATTTTCACTAGCAGCAATGCTTAAATCCATTAGGATTCTACTTGTTATCATTGCTCATTATTGTTAGGAGATATGACAAATGGATGTGAAGATAGCTTTCCTTAATGGAAATCTTATCGAGAAAGTGTACATGACACAACCTAATGGTTTCATGTTTGAAGATAGTAATAAAGTATGCAAGCTTTAAAAAACCATTAACTGATTAAAGCAAGCATCCAAGAGCTAAAACATCCACTTAATGAGACAATAAAAGGGTTTAGTTTCTCACAAAATGGGGATGAACCATGTGTAAACAAGAAAGTTAGTGGAAGTGCAATCTTTTTTCTTATGTTATATGTCAATGACATTATACTCATAGGAAATGATGTCTCACTCCTTCAGCTAGTTAATATTTGACTTTATGAATAATTCTTTATGAAAGACCTTGAGGAAATAACTTATATATTAGCGATAAGGATCTATAGAAATAGATAAAAAAGGTTGATAGGTCTTTCTCAATCTATATAGATATATAATATGTTAAAGAAGTTAAACTTACATCTCTCCAAGAAAGGATTCATTTCTATGGTGCATGGGAAATTCCTTTCTAAATCTAATGTGTCATAAAACATAAAAGGAGAGAAAATGTGTGAGTAGGATCACATATGCATCAACTATAGGATTTATCATGTATGTTATGTTATATACTAGGCCTAATATATCTTATGCAATAAGTATCATGATCAAATTCCAATCTAGTCATAAAGGGGAATATTGGGTGGCTATATAGAACATTCTTAAATGCATGAGAAAGATTAAGGACATGTTTTTAATATATAGAGAAAATGACTCACAAATAAGTAAGTATACAAATGCTAGCTTTTAATTTGATAAAGATGATTGTAAGTCCCAATTAAGAAATGTGCTCATCATGATAGGAGTTGCAGTTAGTTGGAAGAGTTCCAAATAGATACAATTGCAAACTCCACTACCGAGGTTAAGTACATTGTTGCTTTAAAAGCATTGAAGAAAGTGGTTTAGATTGAGAGTTCATTTTTAAACTAGGAATAGTACCTTATATTATTGATCCAATACCTCTGTATTGTGACAATAATAGAGCCATAACACAAGTAAAGGAACAATTATCTTATTAAAGATATAAGTATGTTATTATAAGCTACCATTTAATCTAAGAGATTATTATTGAAATGATGTGAAGATTAAAAAGATCCTTACTAATCAAAACGTTGTTGATCCTCTCACTAAGGCAATATCTCAAAATAAATTTGATTACATGTAAATTCTATGGGACCTAAGTACATTGGTGATTAGCTCTAGTGCAAGTGAGAGATTGTTAGTAGTATGCCCTAAAGCACATATGTGATAGGGTTAATTTTGTGCATACTTTCATTCATTAGTGATAAAGGCATTCATAATTTATTACTTAGTGCTTATGTTAATGCATTGCTTGAATAATCTTTTAGGCTACATAATAAAATCCTTAGTATAAAAGGCACAATGCAAAGAGAGTCAATAAGAGTACATGATATGATATCCTTAATACATGCAAATGTGTCTATACTTAAATAATCTCTAGTTATAGTATCAATAAGAAAAGACATTATTAGTAAAGATAGACTAGCACATGTTGTATTCCTTGACTAGGTAAAGTAATAGTTCTCACAAACTTCCAGTATGATGATGCTTAAGATTAACATATGGATGTTTGTTTGAGAAATAAGTACATTAGAGACTAAAACATAAAATTTTATCATAGAGATATGATCTATGTTAATGAATGTATCTTATCATATATGTGGTGTATGTATCCTTAAGATTATCAAAGTATTTTAGTTATCAAGTATTATACTCTAACTCTATTACATGTGCTCCAACATAAAGTGTTCATAGCTTGGAGATTAGGTGCATTATATGATACTTGAAGATAGTTGGGTGATTGATAAAGGATTTACCACCCTAGGTTAATGTATGGGTTTTATCTCACTTATTGTAAAGCTTTTTTACGAAGGAATCTCTAGATAGACTAAGATGCCTTTATGATTGTGAATCATCAGGGTGCTTTAAGATTATAAATAAAAGATTTAACAAATTTAGGGCTTAATTAGATAGACTAGTTAAGTTTGGGTTGACACATAGTCTATATCTAAAATTGAATGAGATAAAGTTTGGTGAAAAGAGTTAATTACACTATAACTATACATAGAAGGGTTATGGTTAAATCACCAACCTTCTAACACTTAGATAGTTATGATGCATGGTTAGGTACCTCTCTTGACTTATATAAAATTGATATGATTAATTCAGAATCAATAATGATTCAAGAAGTTGAAATCATATAGTTCTAATTCAAGTAGGACTCTATTTCACCTTATATTGCTAATGTGCAATGAAAGCTCAAAAGGTCATGCATAAATAAAAAAGAGATTTAAGGATATATTTAATAAACTATTATTAAAAGACATGTGATGCCATTGGAGAAAAAAAGCTAAAGTAAGTTTTAGAAGTATGTGCACAAAAGGCTTAAAGGGTGGGCTACATATATAATATTATGAATCGGGCCATTAGACTAATTGTAATTAATTAAAAGGCTTATATGTTTGGTCAGACCTTTAATTACAAAAAATGGGACTAGACTTAACCTATGGGGGAATTAAAAATAACCTTATACTATAAATAGGGTGGAGGCCAAATTTTATAAGAGAATCTATCCTCTTTTGTATTTTGCACCTCCTTTTGCTTCTCTTTTTACTGTAGTTTTTCTTCCTATCCTCTAGAAAAATGTACACCATTCTTGAATCCCCTCTCTAGTGTAGCTACTATTGGAGGTAGTCCTCAATTTGGATTACTATGGTTAATTACAACTTAGTAAGAATGAATCAAGCTAAGAACAAAGAAAAAAATAAAATGGTATGATTCTTTTCTATTTTCTTTATTGAGAACATTTTTATATAACATAACTCCAGGTTTTGGTTTGATATTTTTAAATTTTGCTGCTATAAAAATAATTTGCATATGCCTTAGAACTACTAGTGGTATCACAGCTTGGTTATATCAACCGTGTTTGATTTACAACTAAAATTAATTAGTTTTGATAAAACTTTAAAAAATTCAAATTTTAAAGAGGCTAGTACTTTACAATTTTTCTTTAATTTTTAATCATAATTAAATTTATTTATTCATGATTTAATTAAATAAAAATCTAATGTTGATTGGTTTTGTAAATAATTTTGTTTTATGCATGAAAAATAAAATATACTATGCTTGTATATGATATTGATTTTTTGTAAATGAATGCATGGCTATTCTTATTTGTTTTAATTACACTTTTATTGTTATTCAATTATGTTTTTGATGAATTAAAATTTGATTTTAATTTGATAGCAAGTATTCATAAACAATTTTGATAAAATGAGGAAAACTAAAAGGCATGAAATTAGATTCACAAAGAATCTTAAAACCCATTTATGTGGTAACATTGGTTTTCATGTTCTTTTTCTTTTCAAATGGTTCCAAAATTAATTATTCATGAATATGATATGTTTATGATGTAAATTAAATTTTTTAAGTTGAAAAATCATATTGCATTTGAATTTGATTCATAAATTTGCTTGTTAATCAAAATTACGCATGATTTTGTTAATCAGTCAAGGTGAATTTTGTCAATTAAGTTGGCCATAACTTAGATGATCTAAATTCATTATTACAAGTCTAAAATTGTGTTAATCACTACTATAACTAATCTAAAATCATTTGGATTAGATTCTAGAGTGTAATTTGCAACATGATTTTTGTTTGCTTAGAACTTGATTCCTAGTAAACTATAACTTGTTATCTTTTAATTAAATTAAAATTTTAATGTGATTAAAATTTTTTATATTATAAAATTAGATGATTTATTTTATCCTAATCCAATAAGATTAAATATTGGATTGGGTATGAATAAAGAATCCTAATCAAAATTGAATTGCTAGTTTGCTCAGAATTTAATTCCTAGTGAACTACTACTTGTAATATTTTAATGAAAATGAAATTATAATGTCATTAGGAATTCTTATGTTTTGGAATTAATGTAATTTTATTTATTTAATGATATTAAATAATTAAGTTACATTATTAATGATTAATAATCAAATTCTAAGATTACAAGTATGTATAATCAAAATTGTTTTTCATTTTTAATGAGATCGAAATAATTCATTTATGAAAATTGTTTTCTTATATGAAAATGGTTTCTAAATATGCATTTTAATGTATTAAAGAGATTAATTAAGAAAGAATTAGATATAATAGTAACAAATGTTACAAAAGTTGTAATTATAGTTATTCTAATTTACCAAATCCAAATATTTCATTATTTTGCATCAGAAAATGCATTTAAAGGTGTATGAATATGGTTGATTACCAAGTTACAAACTAAATGACCAATGTGATTGTTAATATGTATGGATTTTTATTTTGAAAAAATAAGGCTTACATGTCCCTACCTCTCTCTTTATTCTATTGTATTTCTCTTCTCATCTAACTCCCTCAAATGTAACTTAAGGTTTTGTATCTTATATTAAGAATTATCTAATTAGGTTACATAGGATTAGAATAGGAAAGAAGTATAAGGAGCAAAAGAGGAGATGATACCAAAGTAAGGACCAAAGAAGAAAAGTTTTGTAACACCAGTATATTATTATTTTATTATTTTTCTTTGAGGTTATAAGTTCATGCATCTACCTAGGTGAGACCAAATTGATATTTTTAATGGCTCAAAGAAATCAATATAGAATAAGTCTATAACTAGATCATTTTATTTTTAAACATGATTAATGATATTGATATATATAGCATGCTAATCATGCTAACCATGTATAGTGAGAAATTAAAGGAAGAAAACCCTCAATTACAATATTGAGACAATAAACCTTCTCTTAATAATAGTAAAAGAACTATAGTTCTATTTAGAATATGTTTGTTGAGCACACTTAAGCTTGTTCTACATAAAATATGTTCAAAACTATATTAATAGGTCTTTCATAACCTATTCATTAGTTTATTAAGCATATTCAAGGTTAATAGCATAAGAGGCAAGATTAGGGAAATGTATATAAGATATACATACATAAAGAGTTGAAGGCCTAACTAGTTAATAGTTACATAAGATTTAATTAACATGAGTTGTCTATCATTTGAGTTAAAGTTAGCATGTAGTTAGGCATATCCAAGGTTAATTTTAATAAAGATGGCCATTACCTTGTAGATTTTATGATGTACTAGGGATGAGGCGGTTAGTGTTTGGAGTCACCACCTAGCTTTACACTAAGACCATTGATCTTTTGCCTAGAAAGGGTTTGGAATCAAATCCTATTTATGCCCTAATAATATACCTTCCTTTATATTCTAACATTTATCAATCCCATATCATGCAAGTAAGCATTTTAGTTAAAATCATACATTTCACCTATAACACCTGCTACCCAATCCACTTCCAAACTAGACAAGATATGTCACTTCCTAGTAGGTCATCCATCTTGATATTTCCCTCTCTTTATACTCACTTAACTTGATGTGTAACCTTAATTAATAAAGGTTTCTTAGCATTAATTTAGGCCAATTTAATTCTATTACATTTAGTTTAGATGCCGTACAGACCCCTAGTTAGGTTAAATTAGTTACAACTCTTAAACTCTTAAAGCACCTTAAAGGAATTTTATTAGAAATCCAGCAGCATAACGACTGTCTGGCAAAAATCAAAAAATTTGAACCTATCAAATGCACACTTTTATATCAAATACATTCACAACTAAGCTTATAGGATTCTCCTTAACTCATTAGCATCAGCAATACACATATATCATTCAAAAAACACCTATTACATAATATCAATTTATAGCATACATTCCACTATCATTGTTGCAACACTATTTATCTCCTATGCATGAATACATCTAAAGGTTATAAAATACAAAACCAAGAAATATAATATATACCCAAAATAAAGTCATCTACTATGTTGCTTCTTTGTTGAGTTTGAATTTCACGATCTATCCACTACCTAAGCATTAGAAACTCGATACGCTAAGTATATGCTTAGTAAGTGAAATTAATGATTCATACATTTAACCTTATACAATATGCATTATGCCATGCATTATTACGTGTCATAATAGGGTTCATGTCAAGCATCATGTAGCATGTTCACACTCAACATGTATCATAAATAGTTATCATATATAGTATCATTATATAGACATTCAAATATATTAAGTATTTCTTTTATACCAGAAGACTATCCTTTTAGCACTGGATAATGGGATCTTAGTACATTTTAGACCTTAATAGTTGCACTCCAACATATTATATCTCATCATAATCATTAAGATTATGTGAGCCTAAACCTTCATGGCTGCACTCCATCTTATAAGTTGTCTATCGATTCATGTTCTGGACCTTAACAACTGCACTATGTTATATTAAGTCCTAATATGTGCAGTGG
>CANXYI010449283.1:0-17461 GCA_948208565.1 Hura crepitans
AATGATAATTTCTCTTGGATAGGTCAATTTATTTCATTGTATCTTCAAAAATGGGATTTTTTTTTATTTTATTTGGGACTGGAGACCTCCGAAAGTAAATTTTATATTAATTAAGCCCGCAATTGTGCAAAAAGAAAGGAATAAAATTGGGCTTAACCATAACTCGACTTATATGGGCCAAGTACACTATGATGTCCATTAAGAACTGATTAGCCCTTAACAAATGAAGTTACATTTTTCATATCATAAAGGCCAGTTTGTATCACTTCATTTAATGCTTTCCAAACTCAGGTGTCCTCAGTGGCAGAGATAGAATTTATTCTGAGCTATTTTAAATAATTCACAAAATTTCTTGGATAGAAGAAAAAGATAAAGAGTCATCTAAACTTTACCCTTCTTCACTACCCTCCTAAAGCTAATACCCTCACAGACAAACACACAGTCTAACACCTTACTGAAAAATTACACAACTTATTTAGTAAGACTGAATAACAAGGAATAATAAATCAAACCATGCACCCTATACCTTATACCCTAAACTCCGGGCGCCCTTTGCTAATCCGTGTAGTTACTTCAGTATCCTAGTGTTTGCCACAGCAACTTCGCCTTATATCTTCATGGCCCTTCAAGCCTTAGCATTGTTGTTAGCCATTTACAGACTTCATCCATCTCTTCAGGGATTGTATAGTGACCAAGCCTGTGAGGGCAAGATTGAAGCATTAGCATTCCCAGGATTGCAGAAGCAAAGCGCAAAATAACCTACAGGATGTATCTTTTTCCAGTGAGAAAGATTATTATATACCCGTTGTATCTTCTGAATGCAAGATTTTGGAATCCAGCTGAGTTTAAGGTCTGTGCTGATTTCTCTCCATGCTTATAAGCAACCACATCATCACCTGCCAACAAAATGACAATTCAATTTTTTTCCCCCTTTTTTGCGGGTTGAAGCATACTTCGAATTTTGACTCTTAATTTTTGTTTATCCACTACCATGGACTCAGAGAGCCTATACTAGCATTTTGGCATAGCCTGCTTCAAAGTTGTGAACAGAACATGCATATTAGTACTTTTTTCTGCATTCTTGGCTATTTTGAGTGGCACTAAAGTTGCTCGCACGGATAGAAGGCACCCGACCAATTCCTTTTTAACATTAGATGATACTAGTGATATCTAGATTAAGTCATATTTTAACAAAGCACATATTTGTTTATGCAACATTTAAGCTATTTACTTAACTGAGATTAAGGTGAATTTCACAACGTTAACGTTGTCTTAAAATCTAGAGATAAATGGCTGTTAGTAATACCTAAACCATGGCAGAGCAGAATGGGCAAGGATGCTGCACGCCTTGCAGATTCATGTGATCCTTCCATCTGGTTCCTCAAAGTCCTGCATGAAAATAGCTGTTTGAGTAAACTGCTTATATAACTAGGAATCAAAGGACAATCAAGCCGTTCTATTGTGCACAGGAATGTTTATTCACTTATTAAAACTTTCACTCCATACCTTGCACATGGAAGCCAGCCACTTAGACCAACAACTGCACTTAGGCTGACACGATATGGGTTTCCATTTCCATATTGCCCTAAAATATGGCATGTGGCAGAGTAGAGGGCGGTTGCAGCACCCATGCTGAAGCCACCAATACCAAGTTTGACTGCAAAATAATGATTTAGAAGTTACTTTATAACAAAGAAAATAATGAAACATTGGCATGGTTATTAGAAGTACCCTTAAAATCAAAGCCTGACTATACGGTCAGATGAAAATTTCCCCATAACAATAATAAGGGCATGAAAAGATGGATGATTCGAAAAAATCAGGAAGAAATCTCATGTGACAGTTTCGTAAAAGGAAATTGGTCGTGATTTTTTAAACAGAAATTGGTTATGCTTGTCTAAATGGAATAATATTGCACAATCTAAATTACAAAACAACTACTAATCATTAATCCCATACTAGATGGGGTCAGCACACAATCTAAATTACTTCTGTTTATAACAATCAATCCTACTAATCTCGACAACACAGGAAAGGAGAAAATATCCCCGCCAGTTAAGAAACTTAGTATTAGAGTTATAAACCTGGAAGTCTAATTGGAAAAAAAAAACCAAAAAAAAGGAGGAAAAAGACAAAAAAACTGTTATGAAATTAAACTAACTGGGCAATGAACTAGCAGCTATGCATAGCTTTGGAAAACAATGTGGTCCGGATGTGTGCATGGCACATATGTTCCATGGACGTCTAGATGAGAATACTCGAGCAGCAAAATAGAACTCAGATGGTTTTAAAAAATGGATGCAATCCATGCATATTGACCTTTAATCCAAATACGATTTGTCCCCAAAACACAAAATGGCAAATGAAAGCGCAAAACCTTGCAACATAATGCAGAAAACCTTTCTATTGATACAGTTAATGGATAAATAATAATATAGCCAATTTGACATGGATAAACTACTCTATGCCACATACATACGACCATAAGATCGAGGGTGAGAAGATTTAAAATTCTAAGTTGCTTACTATCAGCAGGTTCTGTTGACAACAGATTGGCAACATGAGCTGCTGAAGCATCCAGGCCCTCCATGTCAACAGGAGCCTCTTCTGAAATGTCGCCCACATCAAACCCTGCAATAATTACTAAGCTATTCAGGCTATCTTCCTTGCAAGCAGAATTGTTCAGTCCATAAATACAATCTGAACTTCTTTTTGACAAGAGATGAAGAAGTGTGCTTGTGATGCTATGCTCGCACAAGAAGAGTATGGAAGATCATATCCATCAAGAAATTTATCATATTAACAATTTTAGGACCAGAAGAAAGAAATCTTCAGTGACTCCTTACAAGCAGTGCATGGAAAACCACCAAATATTGCAACTGGCCTTGTTGGAGCAGTTGGGCAAATCCATTTAATCTGCCACCAAAGAAAAGAAGCCATGAAAAAGTGTTATCTCTCTGGTAAGTGGTAACAATATATCCACCTAGCACTAGCAACTGATGCATGTTTTGTATGCAAACATGTAAAAACTAACATAGTATTATAAATAATGATGATCCTTACATTTGGAAGAGGCAGGGTTTCCAGCAGCTGGGACCAGCTACAGAACAAAACAAAGCATCAAATTGGAAATCCAAGAGTTGCCTTGTAATACCAAGTTACTTATAAAATAAATCAGAATTCAGCAGTAATAGGGTCAATCATTGCAAAAAGCTTGAAGCAAAATATTATAACTTAAAAATATGCCTTGAAGGCTTAGGGGACCACATTCAAAGTTGAGCACCAGGCCTTAGCAATGCTGTAGATCATAATATACGATCATCCAAAATGTGTTACCTTGATTTGCCAAACCATATTGCAACAATTAGAAAAGGATCTTTGTATTGTATCTACTAGAAATAATATAGCTTTCTCTGCAAATTGGAAGGTCAGTCAAGCTAGTGAAGCTGTGGTCCCCTATTCTAAAGCCCTGGCATATGCAAATTTGGAATCCAGGATAATACAATATAGCTAAATAGAGAAGGCACAGAGAAAGACAAGTAATGACATGTTATATCATAGTTCAGGTGCTCTCTCATCAATCAGCATAATAAGAAT
Source organism: Hura crepitans (assembly GCA_948208565.1). Classification (NCBI taxonomy): domain Eukaryota; kingdom Viridiplantae; phylum Streptophyta; class Magnoliopsida; order Malpighiales; family Euphorbiaceae; genus Hura; species Hura crepitans. The sequence continues at coordinate 3,598 of CANXYI010449283.1, forward strand.
CTTCTAAAAATAGCATAGTGAAGGAGTTAATTAAAAACCAAATTTGCCCACCAGAAGAGGAGAAGACATATGACATTCCATAACGTCTTTTCTTTAGTACTCTCGGAGTAAAACAAGCCAGCTATCCCACTCAAGGTATATGCTTGAAATGGAGGCAAGGGAATAGAATTTCAGCAAATGCTACTTGGAATCGAAGCAATGAGGACAGTGGCATAGACACATAACTAGCTCGGTAACTTAATTTTGACATAGACAATCCATGCACAACCATCAAAAATAATAAATGACAAAGAATGCCATGATCATTTACTGCTGTCCACCAAAAGTTTATCTAACGAACCAGCTTAAAATCTAATCTCCAAGCACCAAAGGAAACCAAGTAAATAATTCACATAAACAAATATATGAACACCAAAATATTTTTTTCTTCAGAAAAAAAAAAAAGTTACATCATTACCTGGAACCCTTGTCACCAAGCCCATGCAGCCAAACAATGGTGGCTTGGTGTTGTCCTGTGGGCCTGACCACATAGGTCCTTCCAAACTCAAACGTTCTCGGAGCACTTCCACTACCTGAAATGTCACAAGTGAAGAGTTGAAAGATACATATACACCTCATATATGCTCACAAACAAGGCCTTAGAATAGCAAGTAACAAAAACTAACCGGAAGGTCCAGAACCAGTGCCGGAGGTACTGTTGTTCATTATATTCCAATAAGCAAATTATAGAGCACAGGCTACTTGATGATTAATGAATGGTTTAGAATGAGTTCCTGAAATGAAGAAAATAAAACTCAAGCGTCTCTATTTATAAGCAAATAGGATGCTGAAAATGGAATGTAACTCATCAATCCGCATCAACAACTATTACTTGCACCGGTTATACACTGTCTGAAACCGACTAAAGAAACTATCAGAAAGTGAAAGGCACCAAAAAAAAAAAGTGACGCACTAACAAATTATAATAAAAAAAAGCAGCAATCCTTTTATGAACAAAGCGTCTACAGAGATCAAAGCACAATAATGCCGAAGAAATGAAGTACCAATGGCAACGCATAAACAGAATTTATTCGTAATGGACAGTGGGCAAGTAAAGCACTTCAACTTTAACAGCCAAAGAATAAAAACCACAAAAAAGAAATGATCTTTACCGTTGTTTCCCTCTCAATAAAAAAAAAAGGAAAATACGAAGAAACAGGAGAAGAGAAGAAGATCCCAAAATTCTATACAAAATTCTTGAAGTTGAGACGTCTAATAACAACAGAATATGAGTGAAAAGGAAAGTAGAATCAACTTGTGTACAAAAGATCTGATAATAAAAGAAAAGAAAAAGCACAAACAACGAATAATAATAATGAAAATGGAGGTGTGTGGGGTTTAATCTTTCGTGGCACCAACCTTCGAGAGGAACAAAACCCAAAAAGCATTTGGGCTTTTCCACTTTCCTCTTCACATTCACACTCTCAAGTTTCAATTTTGCATTTGTTTTTGTTCACATTTCCTGAGAAACCCCAAGCTCGTTGACTTCAGAAGCTATCGTCGCCCTGGCTACTGTTCCGATGACCAAAATGCCCTCCAAATACGTAGGCGAATCAGCCCTAAACCCTTGCAGGGTTTTTCTTATAAATAGTAATATTTTAATTTTACGTGTTACCTTTGATATGATTTGATGCATTTAGTGCGCTTTTAAAAGGTCACTATAATTGAATATATGTGTAATTAATGGTAATTAAACTTAAATAATATGTTTATTTAAATAATTAATTACTCAATTAGTGTGTTATAATCTCTAATTCTCACTATTTAAGTGAACGGCTGGTAATTATACAGTATAATTATTTTTATTTTACTAATAATTATTTTTTAAAAAATGAAAAAATAATTATTGAATATGACAATAGTAATTCGGATGTAATTATACACAATCAAACATATTTAACAATTACACTACAGTATAATTACACAGTTATATTCAAATACTTTTTTAATCTGATGCAATAAATATGAACATTTTAAATTAGAAGTAATTTTTTTAAATGGATGGGATGAAGATTTTATTTTTTTCTTTATATATTAAGTGAAAAAAAATAAATAAAAATGTGAATCTAATACAAATTTCTGTCTATGACAAATTAAATATTTCGAAATAGAAAATATTTAAAAATTGCTCAATCTTATTAGAATCAGATTTCATTGCCTTTTTGCCATTAATTAGTATCAAATTGGGAATGAGAAAGTGGAAAAAAATAATGCAATGATGCATAGGGTAATGCATCACAAATCGTTGAGTAATCAAAAGTAAGTCCATTGCGTATGCTTAGCATTATTGTTTATTTTAATTTATTTCTACAGCAAATTTTCAATCGTCCAATTTTTAATTTGAATAACACTTGTCTTTCTTGAAAGAGCAGAACATTAAAGGAACACTAATAGAAGGATTCTTGTATATAATATGCATTATCATGGAAATTAATATTGTTGACACGACTATAGAATAAGAAAATATTTCATATCAACGGAATATCTATCTAATCAATTTTTAAAAATAATTATTTTATTATAAAATGACATTTTAAATTAAAAAAAATTATAGTTTATGCACGAGAACGGTAATTTAATTGTTAGAATTTAAAAATATAATGAGATCATCTATTTTTTGTTATTAGGCATGGATTCTAATTATTAAATATTGTTTACGCGTTGAGATCCAAATTAATGCAATAATAAGGGCATAAACTTTTTGAGCTTTCAGCTCTTAGAAATCTTAAATTAGTATGAAAAGATATGGAAAATTCTTTTGACTTTTGCTAAACTGGCATTCCATATCTTAAATTAATATGAAAAGATATGAAAAATTCAATCAATTAAATTGAATATATCTTATTCTTATGTATATAAAATATCAAAATATTATTTTGATGAAAAATGACATCATTTTAAACATTCAAAATGACGTTTAAAAATTTAATTGATTTTTATAGTTCAAAAACCAAACGAATAAATTGAAATTTTTTTCAAATCGAATTAAATAAATTCAAAATAAATAGACCGAATCAAATAAATCAAAATAGCTATAAATTAAATTTTACTCGCCCCTAGTGCTTTCAACTATTCCATTGAGAACCTGAAAAGCTTCTAAACATACAGCTAATGTATAATTTCCATGTAATTGCACCAGTTCTGCTAATGAACTGAGAAAATGATTCCAAGCAGCCGGTCGAGATCCTGAAATGGCTTCAACTAGAACTTAGATAGTTCCTGCCACCCCAAATTTGGCTATGTTTTTTTGTCTAGCATTGCCAAGCTGCATACTAAGGTGGATGCTAGCCTGCTTCGTCCTGGAGAGTTTCTAGGAGAGGATTATTGAATTGAGGAATATGAATCCTGTCTATATCAGCTACTGAGTTTACTCAAGACCAGGGATAAACGAGAGGTTGAAGAAAATGACCAATGAAAAGAGTTAGGAAGATGAGAGATGACGACTAGGGGAGTGCGATTATGGTAGATACGCACCCACCTATTTTTCCACCCAAGGTCGTGTTTTGGGGCCCGACCTTGGTCATAGAAGCTTGCTTCTGCTAGAATTTTTGCTGAACATAAATGAATTAGACTGTTTCGGATATACATTCAGCAACCGTCTCTGGAGACCGATACTGGCAAATTTTCTGCTTGTAAAAAGATGGCTGCTTCTCTAAGCCCGTCAATAACGAGACCAGGAGACATGTAACTAAGCAGAAGCCTTGAACGCATAGGAATTAGGAACTGTCAAAGTTCAATGGCATTGGAAGAAAGCTCCATTTCTTGGGTTGTCAGCCAGCCTGCAATGTCAGTATCATATTTTGTGCCAACATCAACTAATTCTACTCACAAGGGGTTAAGTAGTATTCTATTATTATAAATGAAAAGCCATATCTTTGTAACACACCAAAGATTAATCTTTAACATACTAAGAGAATCATAAGAAACTACAGATCGCCTCTAGGCAGAACCATCAGACAACACTTTTAAGTCCAGTTGGCAAAACCGCAAGCTCCTTGTTCATCATAAAAGTTGAGCTTCTGCATGTCTATGGAAAATCTAAGCTTGTCCCAATCAACAACATTATCTTTATTACATCCACTTTCACCCACGGCCCGAGTCAGGAGAACCATCTTCATATGACACTAGGCCTCTCTTTCCACTGGGACTTCCAGATGATGACCTAGATCTGTCTTTGCTCACCCTTCTTGGAGACTGGGAATCCACAGACTGCGATGCAGATGGGCTCCGATTTCGTGGAGAAGCACGAGTCCTAGGTGCATCAACTGGGGAGCGGCTACGGATTGGACTACGACTGGGACTGTAGCGACGGCTGCGGTAGCGAGGGCTTCGTGATACAGATGGACTCCTCGTTCTGCTTCTCCTGCCTCTGTATCTGCAAGGGTATCAAAGAAGAACATGAGTTAAAGCATAAACCAGAATAACAGATGAAAGGATAAGATACAATGCTTTGAGGCTGAATGCTTCTAAGATAGAGAGGGATTAATGGAATAGAAAGAAGAAAACCCCTAAAGCCACCCATGCAAATGAATTCCAGTCACTATGGCGGAACCGACAGGCATAAGTAAATCACAGACCTGGGAGGAGTTCTTCCTCTTGGTGGACTTCTGTACCGCCTAGGTGAATACCTCCTGTAACTTGAATATCTAGAACACAATCACAGAACTTTAATGAGAGAAGTTAATATGTTGGAATAATCACCACAGCTAAACATTTTTAACATTTCCGGAATACAAAAACAGGATAGGAAATAAATCAGAGGTGAAGAATTGATTAAAATGGCTAATATATACCTGTCACGGTCACTTCTAATGCTATAACGGTATGATCTGACAGGAGAACGATCTGGAGAAGGGGTCCTGTATCGTCGAGCATAAGAGTATCGTTGACTGAAACCACGCCCTCTTCTAATGCGTTTGGGAGACCCATCAGGGGACACACTTCTAGACAAACTTCTTCTATCAGATGGAGGAGATCTTACCCTACGTACAGGGCTACGGCTCCTTGAATAGCTACGACGGTTGCCCCTGCTTGGAGCCTTAATTGGACTTCCACTAATGCTTCTTCTAGAAGGAGGCCTGCCTGAGCTTCTGCTGATGCTTCCCCGAGGAGATCTGACGGAGCTTCTGCTATAGCTTCTCCGAGATCTGATTGGACTTCTGCTAGTGCTTCTCCGAGATCTGATTGGACTTCTGCTAGTGCTTCTCCGCAAAGATCTGGCAGGGCTTCTGCTAATGCTTCTGCGAGAAGATCTGACCGGACTTCTGCTAGCACTTCTCCGATAAGATCGGGCAGGGCTCCTGCTCATTCCTCTCCTAGAAGACCTAAACGGGCTTCTGCTTACTGATTTCCTTGATGAGGTTCTAGGTAGGCTCCTGCTTTTGCTCCTTTGAGCTGGGGATCTCACAGGACTCCTGCCTGTGCTTCTTCGAGAATGAGATCTCACAGGGCTCTTGCTAATATCTCTAGCCTTTTTGCCTATCATTGGACTTCGGCTGACGCTTCTAGCTGGACTCCTGCTACTACCACTTCTAGCAGGGCTTCTGCTGAAGCTCCTCCGAGAGACGCATGGCGGGCTCCTACTAGCACTTAGACTCCTACTCATGCTTCTCTTCGGACTAACACTTGGGCTCTTGCTAAGACTCCTCCTGGGACTAATACTCATACTCTTACTCCTTTTGGGACTGATGCTTCGGCTCCTGCTCATCAACTTTTAATAAAATACCAGATCTGGATGTATCAGTAATCATAAAGAATAACTTAGGTGTGAGAAGAATGGAAAGAAGACCTAGATTTGCTTGGGTGATCATCTACCACATCAGGTTTTCTATCTTCACTTCTGTCAGAAATAGCATCTCTCTCAATGCCATTGCTTTGACGTGCTCCATTTTCCTTTGGGGATTCACCATTGTCCTTGCTGAGCATACTGAACTCTTCCCTTCTTTTGTGCGGAAGGGAGGCAGCTTCTTCCTCCAAAACCACAGGAAACTGTTCCCCAGCTGCAGAACAGGACAAAACAAGCAATACGACACAATAGTTCAATATAATTCTCAAAGCACGTGAAAATCTTTAGCAGCATAGCCAACTCTTCAAGTCACCAACGAAACAAGTAAAGAAAAGAGTTAAATGAGGTATCACAATAATGCACGTCAAAATCATTAACATCCAAGTACAAGAATGACATTCAAACATCTAGTGAAACTATAAAAACGAAATAGAAACAACCAGAGAAAGAGATGCAAACATAATTAAGGGCTTCAAATGGTACCAGATTTCAGGGAAGGATCTTTACGCCTTTGATCTTTCACATGAGCATCCGGATCATTATCAGAACTACTTTCACTTTCACTCTCTTCGTCAGTAAGACTATCTGATGATCTAACAAAAAAAATTAGAGAGTTATTATTAATAATGGCATAAACAAAAGACATGCAGAGTCTGCCATATGAATTACCAAAAGGGGAAAAAATTGCAGGGATGTTATTAAGCATGCAGAGTAAAACCAATTCCTTCGACTTCCCAATAATATTATTATCCCCACCACCCTCCAACCACCCAGGAAAAATAAATAAATAAAGAGCAAATCTATGCTTATGGGCATACAAAATCCTCCTTGCTTTTCTCAAAGAGCCAGCTTTAGCCTTCCAATCTGTTGGTGTACAAGATAGGTTTTCTGGCTTCTTATAATTCTGGGGCTTTCAAGGGACTCTCTTCATGTAATAATCAATATGACTTGAGGGCATTATATCAGCAACATATTCCCTCATGTATTGACTTGATTCAAGAAAACACACGTCCTCCCAGTTGCATTCCCTGTCTCTTACTTTTCTTATAAGATAGAAAGCACATGCCAATGTGCATCTCCAAAACCATCAAGCTTTATTTACATTCGGAGAAGGCTGGATTTTCTGAGTTCTGTCTGTAGGGGAGAACTAATGAAGTTCTCTAAACAAACATAGAAGCTCCACAGTGTGAAAAATAAAAGTAGAGCATCCACACATAGGGTTAAACCCGAAACCAACCAAATACCAGTAAACATCAATAGTTGATTCTATATATAATAGCACATAGTGCATTATCCAAAAACAGGATACATTTACCCTGGAGGTTGCAAAAAGCCCACATCTAGAATAAATAAGAGTATAATTCATCAAAAGTAAATTTTAATAGAAATGGCGGGAACTACCTCCTTGATTTGCGTTTGGATCTCTTGTCACGTCTCTTTCGCCTTCTTTCCCGCCGTTTATCTCTTCTTTTTCCACGTTTATATTTGTCTCTTTTAGAAGATCTCTTTCTTTTCTTACGCCTGTCATCACTTGAAGAGCTGATATCAGATGAAGAGGAAATATCTGAGTCGGAATCACTATCAGATTCAGACGACTCCAACTCAGAATCAGATGAACTGTCTGACTCAGACGAATAATATTTTCTTCTCCTCTTCTTTCTGTCTCTTGAGGACTTCTTGTGTTTTCCCTTTTTCCTTCCTTCATGACTGTCAGAGTCAGATGAAACATCCTTTCCCATTTTCAGTTTATGTAATTTCCTCTTGTCTGCACCTAAATAACAATGAAACCAATAACTGTCAAGAACAAGACACAGAACATTGTTCACTGATATTTTGAATGAACAACAACACTTAAAGACACAGTTCCAGGATTCTTACTTAATTCACCACAATTAATTATTTTTACTGTTACTAGTGGCCTCCCTTCCTCATCGCCAGCACCTTCAATTTTCTTCAATACTTCATCTCCTTGCACAAGCTTCCCAAACACAACAGACTTCCTATCATACAATACCATAAAAAACACAGATAATAGATTATGAAATCACTAATACATGAGACTAAAGACTCTGGACAATGGCAAAATTTGGCATACAAGAAGTGACCAACCAACCTGTCAAAATGGTGATTAGCCTTAAAGGTAATGAGAAATTGAGAACCTAAAGTATCGCGATCAGCGATTGGCATTGACAGAAGTCCAGGACTATCATGCTTTAGCTTTGGAGACTCATCTGAAACAGTGTGCAATCACTCATTAATGGATTGGAAACAAGATTAATTTGCCTCATTAAGCACCTAGGGTATAATTCATTGCTTTCCTCATGTACACAAGCCAATATTGACAGCTATAATCCCAAAATTAGTTCTATTTTACAAAATGACTCTTCTAAAGAATATTTGTTGCAAAGAGCAAACAAGATTTACATTTTGAAAGCATGATAAACAAATGATATGCTTCTTCTAACAGTAGGAGAAATTTGCGGTTAGATAAAGTTAACTCTGGGGATCTTTCGTTATTGTAAAACTTTGTTATTGCATTTGTACAGACAAAATGGACTATAGAAATACATCTTAGTTCTCACAAAAATATAACCAGTGAAAAGAAAATTTAAAAAAAGAAAAAAGAGAAGTTATTGCATCTGTCTTAAGAGACAAAATATATTAAAAATTACATCATAGTCCTTACAAAAGTATTACATTGTAATGCCTGTGGAAAAACATTTAATAAAAAAGCCTTACATGATAACTCTGTTTGGAAACAAATAAAAAAATAAAAAGAATCACTGGTCAAATAAGACATAAAATGAAATTTCTATATTTACTTCCTTTAATTATAACCTTAAACCACAACACTAACATCTAAAGGGATGAAAGAAGGTTTCTTATGCATTCTCACCAGGAAACTTTCCCCCATATATGCTCTCTCCCCCAGTTCCTGCAAAGTAGACAGACAGAAGACAAATAAGTAATAGTAAGATAAAAGAAGGCAACAAGAACATCACTGGATAGTTTTAGCACTAAAAAGTTGTAATAATGTCTTAGTTAGGTAACTAATCGCACTAAGAAAAACTTTATTTCTGGGAACCTTTAGAGTACATAATTGCATCCAATCCAATATAGATAACTTGCATTACTGCTCATTTAGTTCACAGATTAAAATATACGAATAAAACAATTCTTCATAAAAAATGCACATTACCAATAGTTCACCTATTTATGAAATTCGCACTAAACAAAGATTTTGCAGTATGTAGTTATTAAAACTTTGCAATGATTCAAATTTTGAGATTTCAAGATTTCAAATCAATTTTAAAATTTTTTTTAAAAAAAGCTTCACAACTTTGAAAACATGGCATCATAAAAAATCAAGACCAAATCAAGGAGAATTATCCATAGCATATACACTAATGATTTAGGGAAAAAATGTCCATCAAGAAATACATACCATCTCGTTTCACAAAATCGCCACCCTGCAATATATACCCAACTATTAGTTTAACGATGAGCATAAAATATAATAGAGGTGAGATTACACAGGACACTATGAAGCATTTAAATGTTGAGTAGGACAACTCGGTAAGTACAACCTTAAAACTACATCACAAGAAAAGCAGTCGTGACCATCAGCCCTGTGTCCTACAGCATAAACAAGGGTAATTGACTAAAAGACAGACCACTTCTAAGCCTTATTCAGCAATAAACTAAGCATATAAGAAAAATTTAGAACCAACCTATTTAAGAAGCATTTAAATGTACACAAGACAAAGCAACAAACCTGAGCTACAGAACCTTTAATGATGGAGTGGAAAAATGATCCCTTGTAATGCAATGTTCTTCCAGTTTTAGGACCGATTCCCTTCTCTCCTGAAATTGTAAGTAAAAGATTAGAAAAAAATTAAATGGTTGGAAATACTACGGCCTACAATCAATGCTCATCCCCCTCATTAAAAACAACTTAATATAGACAGTTGAAAGTTTCATCCCAGTAGAAGGGTTACATCCAACCATCTATAATTTCATAATTTAACTGAAAAGATCCATTGAAAGAAAAGGAATCACCATCACATGACTAATTTACCACCCATCAGTTACCTGTGCAAAGGGCGCGGAAATTTTCTGCAGTCTTAGGAGCGATATCGGAGAAGAGCTGCAAAGTTAAAGATCATAGCAATTAGTATTAAGTACACTCCTTTCTATAAGAATGGAGGAAGCCAAAGTAATATAAAACAACCTACATATGCAAGAAGAATACTCAAAATCCAAAGTTTATTGATTAACTAAATCTACAAAAGTACTATTACCTCAAAAACCATCCTTTCAAATGGATCGCCATCAACAGACACGTCCATAAAAACCAAAGTATTCTTCTTCTTTGCCATCTTCTTAGTATCCAGAATCACAGTTCATAAAAACCAATGTATTCTTCTTAGTACGATGACCTGACATGCAACAAACACATTTCATATAAACAGAACGACTTATATCAGTAGTTCAATGGAAATATCAAGGAAGTGTTGAAATAGTCAATCAATAAGATCTGTTAGATGGAAGAAGTAAAAGAAAGCAGCAGAGTGTATTCTGCTCGATCCAATGCCTACCAAAGAAAAACGAACATGTTAAATGGACAAATAACAAGAGTCTCGGTACTGAAGCAGTAACCACTAAAACCCAGTACATGAACAAACGGAAGAAATATCAAATAAACATCTCCCAGGTACTGTAGAACAGCAAATCCCGGGATTATAATAGATCGAACCCACAAGATATGCAAACTATAACCATTTCCTTAGCTATACAAACAAAGATTGCTCCATTTCGTACTCTAGCCGGTTGGGCGAGCTGATAACAAAACTGAAAAAATTAAACTCCCGCGCTGAACTACCCAAAACCCTTAAACCCTATAAAGATTCCCGAAAACCCTGAAGTGCAAATCAAATTGACCCCAACAATCAGATCGACTACGCCTTGTAAGCACATATATTGAACATTCAAAAAACAAAACAAGAAACACAGATTCAAAAAAAGGGTTCATCATAATTGTGAAGTTTTAGATCAGAAATCTGGGCAAAAATTTAAGATTCAACAACATACAGGGGAGATAAAAAAGAGAAATTACGCGAATAAAGAAGAGAAATGAGAGAGTCAGGAGAAACCCTAGAGTTCACCTTTTGAGAGACGCTGAGCCACAGAAAGTAATATGATACGGAGAAAAAGGAAATGAAAATGAAAACGAAAGGGCAAGATAATGAAAAACCTAGCTCTCTCGTATAGAAGAGCCTCAGGGACTAAGCTGCTTCTAGTTTCTACTCACCCTTAAATTCCAGTTTTGCCCCCCATTTAATAATGATCTTCCCGATTTGGACTTGCATTTTTGTAAATTGACTGACGTGTTCCACTGTGGGCGTGAGGTCTTCGGCATGTACTGTACACGGCCCAAACTCTGTGCTTAGTGCATAAAGATATTGGCAAATTCTAAAGAAAAATTATCAGATTCTTTGGTCTTTAGGCCCAATGAGCCATGATGAAAATACGATTTTAGACGTATGGCGGTAGATTGGTCAATTTCTCTTCGAATCGAATTCGTTTGAAATTTTGATTTAAACTCGAACTCAATTCAAAAAATTGTATATTTCGATCTGAATTTATTAGAATTAAATTCGGTTTGAAATTTAAATGGATTTATTTGAAATTGATCCAAATCGATCGGATCAAGTAATAACTTGAATAACTCGATTTCTTTTAAATTGTTTCAATTAGTATGATTAAATCAATTTTTTGAGAAAAAGTAAATATATTGATGTTGTGTTTTTTTATATATATAAAGTATATTGAGGCATTGAGAGTGTTTGAATGTATATGATAAAAAAAATTAGTCCGTATATCAGGCTACACCAACCCACCGAGTATTAAATATAAATAATATTATAATGAATAAAAGATTATAAAAATATGCTATCAAAATTTAGTTTTTATCTAATGTGACATATAAAAAGTAATTATACATAAAAAAATATATATAACATTAAAAACAAAATTATAAAATTAAATAATATATTATAAAAATAAGCTATATAAATCTACATTAAAAATTAAGTAAAATAAAAATAAATAATAATTAAGGTGAATTGGATTATATTTTAATAATAAATGTCTTATTTAAGTCTAAAAAAATTGCATGCGAGCCAAACAAGATGGATAGGTATCCATTCAATACTTGTTCATTGCATATCACTAACCATTTTATTTTAATTCTCATTCACATCATGTCGCCCCTCTTTTATTAATATTTTATCTTTTCATTTTTTTTCACATTTATTTTTCTTGTAAATTTTTTTGCCAATTTCAATTTTTAATAATTATTATTATTATTATTATTATTTAAGAAAATATTATTTTTTTAAATAATTTTTAAAAAAATTTGTATATGTTATCATTATTTAAAAGTAATTGAAATATATTGATACTCAAAAAATAATATAAAACTAAAATTTAATTTGATGATTTAAAAGTCAATAAATTTGATTTTATGAAAAAAAAATTTAACTCAATGATCCAATTCGAATTCGAAAATGACTCGAAACTAATGAGATGACCTGAACTTGTCCAACCGACCATTTGACAGCTCCAAATGGCGGATTAATGAATTTTTTAAAATCAAATTGAAGTTTTTTACGAGATAAAATTGAAAAATTAAAATTTTAAAAAAATTAAATTGAGTAAAACAAATTTTATACATATTAAAATGACGTAATTTTAAAATTTTATTGATTCAATTTTTTTATTTTTCTATTTCAAGAATCGAATAAGTTGAAATTTTCAAAATGAAAAACTAAAAGAAATTGAAGAAATTATCTACAATCCATTTCAACTCTACACGGCTCGTACATAGATGGATATAATCCAACCTAAGAGTTAGGATTTTGAATTTATTTTTTTTTGAGCTTTCGCCTAATTAAAAGTGAGTTTTCAGTTGATAATTGATGAAAATGAATTTTTTTTGAGATAGCCAAATTGAATTGATAGATCTCTTTGGAGAATCAGGTTAAATAAATTAAATTTTTTTATATTCTTTTATGTATAAAAAATTAAAATAACGTTATTATTGTAGAAAATAATATCATTTTAAAAATTCAATAAGTTTGATTTCTTTAATTCTCATGTTTTTTAAAATTAAATTGAACAACAAAAACTAATTTTTAAAAATCATTTTAAATAATCGAAAGTAAAATAAATTAAATTAAATATATTAAAATAATTTTTAATTTAATTCTATTTTGATTCTATTTTACGCGCCACACCAACTAATAATTCGACTTGTACTTAATTCTAATGTTTAAGAGAGCAAAATCGTTGGCTATTAAAAGAGAAATATACTTAATTTGAATAATTGGATTTACATTTTTTTAAATTTAATTATTAATTATCAACTATTAAATTCTAAAAATTATAAATTTAACAAAAAATATCGTAATGTGTAATATATCAAATGAATATTTTCAACAAAATAGTCAAACGGTCCTTGATAGTTAAACAATAACTCTTGTTTGGATTAGGGTTGAGCAACGGTCGGTTCGGTTCAATAACCGAACCGAACCGATTTAACTGAAAACTGAAATTTAAAAAAAATTCAAACCGACAATTGAACCGATTTAAAGTACTAACCGAATTGAATATTTCAGTTAATTCGGTTCGGTTATTCGGTTAACCGAAATTTTTTAATTCATATATAAATTTATATATAAACCCATAAAAATTGGTTAACCGAAATTTTACGGTTCGAGTTTTCAATATATACCCTTAAAATTCAAATAATTTTAATTATATAAATAAAAAATATATATTTTTAAATAATATTCGGTTCGGTTCGGTTTTTTGACTTCTAAAACCGAACCGAAATTTTCTTAAACTAAAAACCGAAACCGAACCGAAATAACCAAATAACCGAACCGAATTGAAAAAATCGGTCGGTTCGGTCCGGTTTTTGCACACCCCTACATGTTATATACCAAAAAATATATGTCCAAAATCCATCTTTTTGCG